>BQNB010162073.1:0-13197 GCA_026074375.1 Tanacetum coccineum | reverse complement strand
ACAAGTCAAACCGAATATAATGTCGTCGACATATATTTAAACGATGATGAGATTTGAACTTTTCTTCTTAGTAAAAAGTGTGTTATCAACCATTCCCATTTTGTATTCATGTTTAATAATAAAGGCTTTTAATCTATCATACCAAGCTTTGAGTGCTTGTTTAAGACCATATAAAGCTTTATTTGGTTTATAAACACGATCCGGTTTTTCAAAGTCAATGAATCCTAGAGGTTGTGCCACGTAAACCTCCTCATTGATAAAACCGTTCAGGAATACACTTTTTACATCCATTTGGAATAGCTTAAAATCTAAAGCACAAGCATAAGCTAATAGTATTATAATATACTCAAGTCTAGCAAATGAGGCATAAGTTTCATCATAATTGATGCCCTCTTGTTGATTATAGCCTTGAGCAACTAGCCTAGCCTTATTTCGAGAAACAACACCATTCTCGTCTAACTTATTTCTAAACACCCACTTAGTTCCTATGATTGTCATATTCTTAGGTTGTGGTACTAACTCCCAAACATCGTTTGCAATGAATTGATTTAATTCTTCTTGCATAGCGACTATACAACTTTCATCCATTAAGGCTTCATTCACATTCTTAGGTTCTATAGTTGATATAAAACAAATTGTGACCTAAGAGTTCTTTGGTTAAGGTTTCCTATGACATTTTCTAATGCATGTTTCCTAGATTCCTTAATATTGATTATTTCATCAATTTCTAAAGTTTCATCCTCAATGTCATTCTCTAAGTTTTTCTTTTTGGCAACCTTAATTGCTTCTACTTCATCTAAGTCATCATCCACCAAGGGTGATGTCTTAGAGGGTAGAGGAGTTTCATCGAATATCACATTGAGTGATTCTTCGATTTTCATGGTGTGTTTATTAAGGATGCTGTAGGCTTTGCTATTTTGTGAGTAACCTAAAAAGACACCTTCGTATGACTTTGGGTCAAACTTAGTAAGGTAGTCTTTGGTGTTTAAACTGAAGCACTTGCTTCCAAATACCCTAAAGTAATCAAGAGTAGGTTTCCTACCTCTCAAGAGTTCATAAGGTATTTTACCTAAGATGGCTCTAATTAGGATTCGGTTGAGGATATATGTTGAAGTATCTACAGCGTTACACCAAAACTTTTATGGTAACGATTGTTCATTCAACATGGTTCCACTCATTTCTTGTAGTGTCTTATTTTTCCTTTCTACCACGCCATTTGATTGTGGAGTGCGTAGAGCCAAGAAGTTATGTGTAATACCGTTGGCATTACAAAACTCTCTAAATTATGCTTCATTATCAAATTCTCTACCGTGGTCCATCCTAATTGACACTATTAAACAACCTAATTGATTTTGTATTTTCCTACTAAAGATTTTGAATTGATCAAAGGCTTCGGTTTTGTCCTTAAGGAATCTAGTCTAAGTATACCTAAAGTAGCCATCTACTGTGACTAAGGTATAGCGGTTTCCTCTGTAACTCTGTACGGCGGATGGAGCGAAGAGATCCATATGAAGGAGTTCTAAGCATTTAGTTGTTGAGACTATGTTCTTATCCTTATGACTAGCCTGAGCTTGTTTTGTAATTTTGCAAGCATCACAAAAGTGTTGATCAAACTTAAGCTTATGTAAGTTTCTAACTAATTCCTTAGATACTAACAATTGAATAAGACACATATTTGTGTGACCTAATCTCCTATGCCACAACGTGGAATTTTCATCATTCGTTGCTAGACAAATTTGGTCTTTAGGCTTATTTCCTAATTTCATCACATATAAGCCTTTCTTCTTAATACCTCTACCTATGACCTTACTATCCTTAGTGATTTCACTATCATGTTCAGAGAAAGTTACTCTACACTTATTATCACATATTTGTCCTATACTTAACAAGTTAAATCTTAAGTTATCTACATGTTCTACATTACCTATATTGAGAGAGTCATTTGAAATCGTACATTTGCGAATGATGTTACCGTGAAGATTGCTACCAAAAATGACATTACCTCCATTGTATGGCTTATAGCTTGAGAAGAGCTTTCGGTTACTCGTCATGTGTTTGGAGCATCCGCTATCCTTTATCTACTCATCGGGTTCTAAGTCGACTCCAAGGCATATCAATTTATATAAGGCAATACCTCAAACATTTTGTCCCCAATATCTCATGGGTCCAAAGTTGTTAGAGCTAAACATCCCTTGCATTTGATGCAATTGGTTGGGATTTGAGAATGAAAGACACATTTCCTATGGCATGTAACTTTGACGTTGAAAATTGTCCCAAGTTACAGGAAAGACATGAGGTTGATTTTGTCGACCAACATTTCTTTTTGGTTGCGGTGTCTTAGGACGAGGATAATTATTTGGAAATTATTCCAAGTTACGGGAAATCCATGAGGTCGATTTTGTCTACCATCATTTCTTCTTGGTTGTGGTGTTCTATTTCTAGAATAAGAGTTATTGACTCTTCTAGGTGGTGGAGTTTTTTTATCTCAAATTAGGTTTTGAAAAACCAACTCCGGCTTTTGATAATGGCTTAAAAAATTGTTTTAATTTCATCATCACTAGCAACGGGAACTTTGACGTTGTTTTCTATTTATGTGTTTTGGTCCTAGTACCCAAAAATAGATATTTTGAAAAAGGCACACATTTCTCAGATCCATGCGTGATTACTAGTGGTCCCATAATTTCTTTGGGGGTCGCCTATACAATATGGGGGCCGCCCATATTTATGGGACCTCCATCAGAAGACGCCTTTTTCTAGGCTTTCACAAATTTTATTTCCTTAGTTCCACTAGATGATGCTTCAAATGAATTAAACCCTAAACCCAATTTTTCTGCGGAGGGTTTTTGATTACTTAACATTTCATTTAGAAAATGTGTACTCTTTTCAAATTTAGTTAATCTAATGGCTTCCTCTTTGAGTTTTTGATTCTTAATTTTAAGCATATGACACTTTACACATTCGAGATCAACTCCTTCATTTTTCTCGAGTGTAGACACTTTTTCTTTTAGAATACTAAGTTCTTTTTCTAAACTATTTTTAGTGGATTTTAATCTTTTATTTTTATTTTTAATCTAAAACTAAATCATCTATTGGTGAGTTTTCATCACTAAAGTAGGAGGATTCGGAACGTACCTCATTTGGTGCTTGAGCCATGAGACGTGTTTTGTCTTTGACTGTTTCATCATCTTCTTCACCGCTATCGCTCCAAGAACCTCCGACGAATGCTCTTTGGTTCTTGTCTTTCGGTGGTTTTGGATATTCTCCAATAAGATGATTTGGATCGCCGCATCTAAAAAATTTTCTATCACCTTTACCGTTCTTGTCATCTCAGCTTCTTTGGAACGTCTTTTTGTTATTCCGAGGTTGTCTTACGAATCTACCTCTTCTCTTAAAGAACTTCTTGAAGTCTCTAACCGCCATGGCGTAAACTTCATCTTCAATTCCGGAATTCGAAAAATCCTCATCACTAGATTCTTTCTTAGCCTTTAAAGCAAGAGATTTTCTTTCTCCCTTAGCTTTGACTATTTCAGAATCTTTCTTGATGATCATCTCGTGAACTTTGAGATTCCCGATGAGTTCATCAAGTGACAGTGATGTTAAGTCTTTTGACTCTTCAATCGTCGTGACCTTTGCTCTTCTTTTAGCTAGTAGAGCCCTAAGAAACTTCCTAACATAATTCTTGCTAGAATAACCTTCATCAAGAGCTTTTAGACTAGTAATGATAGTATTAAATCTAGCAAAAGCACTATCTATAGATTCGTCTTCAGAAATGACGAATTGTTCATATTGTTGTACCAAAAGGTCGATCTTGTTATCTTTGACTTGGTTATTACCTTGATGGGTGATTAACAAAGTTTTCCAAATTTCTTTTGCCGTATTACACATGAAAATTCTTTCATATTCTTTTCTTTCTTGGCAAAGCATTGTAAATAACCATTTTGGCTTCGTTATTTTTTCGCAAGCTTCTTTTTAAGACCATCACTTTGTTTTCTAAATGGGATAACCCACATCTAATTTGGTTTTTGGGATTTTGTTGAATAGAGTTGAAAATCATCGTTAGTAAATAACCATCCAATAAATAAAACGTACTTTCAAAGTGGTGGTCTTTGCATGGATTGCCCTTCTAGATATTTGTCGAAATCCATAGATCGATTCAAGCTTTAAAATACAGTATATTTTAAAAATCTTGAGTGACCTCGGCTTCTGATACCAATTGTGGAAACTAGAAGAGGGGTTGAATAGTTTACCGGTTCGTTTTACATTTTAAAAGTTTACTTTTAAAAGACTTAGATTCGAGTTGTATATTCAACCAATCAACAATATGAAGAAGAGAGGAGAGATCACTAAATAATAATTCGTTTCTTGGCGAATACGAATGTACATCTCTTGCACTTGATAGAGAGGAGAGGAAAGATGAGAAGAAGAGATTGGATCACTTAAAACTAGATCAAACAATGTTAGTGATCAAGAGATTTAGTGAGAGAAAGAAGGTTTTAATGTAGAGAAAGAAGACGAAAATATTCGTGCAAAGAGGTGTGTTTTTCTGCCAGAAATAAATGCCAGTATTTATAGACATGATTTTTTCCTGCCGGCTAGCTGGTGCAGTCCCTGGGGTGGTCCCAGATAAATCTGGGGGCCACCGGGCCTATAAGAGGGCCGCCACTAGACTACACTCCTGTTTTTGTCTTTTTGTGGAGAAGGTTGTATCTGGTATAAAAGCTTCCATTTTGGGGGGAAAACCATATTCAATATCTATTATTTAAATAAAACATTTTCTTTTATTAAAAAGTATTTTTGTATATTTATTTTATAGAAATACTTTTGTGAAAATGTAATGGTTAGGAAAGAAAATATTCTTGATCTCTAATCATGCTTAATTAATTTGTTTGACATACGTTAATGATCCACAATCTTCGAAAATGGAATTTTACGATTAATAATCTATAAATGTTTATTTTTATCGTAAACGGTTTTACATTTTTAGTATTATCAAAACGTTGAGATGTCGAAAAATATAAATAACGTTTTTAGACATTATTTGTATTAACAGTCTGATCCGATGAGCTAGTTATCAAACGTAATCGTAGCAGCCGCACCTCAGCCTTCTTTGGTTTTATATCTTGTAGGTAACCTTGTTAATATCACTTTCAATTCAATTATTGAAACCAAGAAATTAAGATGAAGAGATATGAAGATTTTAGAGAAAGTTAGAGAGAGAAAGTAGAGAGAAAAATAGAATTGTTGATTACTTGCAAAAGAGAAATAACAAATGATAACATCACGCATCAGAGCACCCTCTCCATACTGGAGAGGGGTATTATACTTAATACCAAGAGGCTTCATGGCCTTGGTATTTCTACGGGCTGGGTCTCGGGATTACTTTGGCTTTCGCCCAGTACACATGACGAGGTTAGATTACATTAAGAGCCCGTTTTACCACTTGGTAGCCTATTACAAACGTATCATTAATTAGGTGACTGAGACCTAATATAATGAACGTAAACTTCATTTGTTCGACTATATATTATGAGCTAAACAATCTCCCCCGAATGAGTTCATTGTGACCTCCTTCATGAGATCAATGAATTGGATGTTGTCGTTAGCTCTTGTGGATCTTTGTCTCTGTCAAGTTGTAGCTTTGTTTCCTTCATGGCTTTGTAATCCTTTGATCTTGAGCCTTAGTCAATGTCTTTCGACTTCGTCATGTAATGATCGAGGATCTTTACATCTTTCCTGCTTGTCTTGATCATCTTTCACCTTGCTTATCTTGTGTCTTGACAACATGCTCATACGTTTGCATCATCTTGAAACTGCTAACAATCTCCTTGATAGACTTGATATCCTTTGAAGAAGATCTTTGTATATCAGAGGTTGTGCGAGTCTTAGTCTTTAATTCTGAGCTTTCAGAGTCGTTGAAATCTTAATGCTTATTGTAATGTCTTTGTAGTTTGAGCATGAGCATGAGCATGTGGTAATGAATTCGACTCAGCTGAATGAGGCATCACCATCTCCATCTTTATGTATCCTGAAATAAAACAGTTAGCAATAAAGCGGGTGGACGAATATGGCTTTGTCATTCGTCCGGATTTAGTTAGATTAACCTTCGGTTCTGTAGGACCGTTTTACAGTATAAGAAAAAAAATTATTGCGTACCTGTGATTAGGTAATTCAGAGAAATCGCCTTGACAGGGTTCCAGCTCAAAGCGTAGGATCATCTAACACAGATGTATTAGATTTACCAGTGCTTGCTCTGTTCTCATACCGGAACGTCCAAGCCAGACATACACTGGGTAAGAGTAATCAGATATTTACAATCTTTCTGATTAAGCCGTCAATTCATTTCCTGAACAAAGTTGATTCACATTGAATCGCACCATGCGTTTTCTTTCCAGTGCCACAATGTTGATCATAATGAATCTCGCAAGTCACTACCGCAGTGCGTTTGATGATGACACTGAAGATTTCCATTCGTCATTGTGTAATACTAAAGAGTATCACTCTCTGAATGTTCTGGCAAATCACAAGGATAATGCGTATGACTCTGTGAACAGCTTGTGAACTTATGATGGATCACAAGTGTGTGTCCACAGAATGGTTTCCTAATGAGATTTTTATTTGATGAATCTCTCTGGCTCTAGACTCGATTATTTGCGTTTTGGGTTTTAGAATCGGGAGTGATAGAGCAGACTGCCACCTATTCAATATTAACTAACTCGGAGTGAGAAAGTCAATAGAAGTCATGTGTATCTCCGTGACAAATGAGACAAGTTTTCTTTGAGAGAAACTCGAGAGGCCTAGGAAAGGGTTGTGCAATTGCATCACTGGTTCCATGATGTCGTCTTCATGTCATGCAATCAACATTGTGATTCTGACAGCATATGTATCGACCCGGTTTCTGCTAAGTTGTGTGGAGGGCTTCATTCTTTTCACCCTTTATCCATACTTCTTTTTAATCTTCAACCCCTTCAATGCATACAAAACGGTCATTCTACCACTTTGGTTGTGATTGTTTCCAGTGTTAGCTCAATCTGTAAGTTGGCGATTCTCCTTTTACACATTCATCTCCAATCATACCTAAGGACTGCTATTTCTAACTATGGAGTGTCCTTGGGTAGATCCCTCCGGTTCTGGTTGGATCATAGGACAAATACCTAACCTTACCACCTTATGTCTTCAGAATCATCGTGAAATAAGATGTTGTAGGGTATGAGATCGAACCATAAAACCTTTTTCGAATAGCACTTTGAGTCTTTTAGATCACATTTTAATTACATTTCTCCCCTTATTTTAAATTCTAAGTCACTTAGATTTTGAAATACTGTGTGATTAAAATTTGTCTTGAAAATGCCATGGGGAAAAACGATGAACTTAGCATGAATTATTTGGAACTGTGTCATCTTGCTCCCCCTCAATTTTACATATGTTTGACACCGATAAAAATGAGTACCAAAGTTGTAGAATCGATATAAAGATTTGAGGTTTTAACACTTATCATCTTATAACTATCATTCTAGTGAATGTCCATTGTTATCTTGATGTTGTTTAAGAGACTTTTTTGGGAATGGGTTTGAATACATAAGAATTGGTCCCTGTGAGGTGATGTATCCAAACACATTAAAGTTGTTTACGAAAAAACTCCCCCTTGACAGATGGAGTGTTGAACACACATTTTTTGAAAGATTTATAAGAATAGTCAGTGAGAACTCTTGAAAAATTTGTTGTTCAACTTTTTGAAAACAACATGTTATAAGACTCTCTTCCAACCTAAGGGTAAGCGCACTTATGCGTACACCTATCCTTTTCCTTGAGCTAAAACTTTGAATTCTTGTAAGAACACTCAAGACCGTGAAACGTTGAAATTTCTCGTTTTTGTAGGAATGAAGTTATCTTTGTAGATAAAGCCTTTCCTTTATTTGATGTCCGGGTTACGTACTGATATTTGCACATAAGCATCAAGAAAACTTAGAAATGACATGTTTTGAAAGCAATTGAAAAACTCCTGTTCGAACGTCATTTACACGCCCGTGTCGATATTAATCAACATTTCTAGTACGTAAATGTTATCGATTCCGAGACAGTCGAGAAGAAATCTTTTTGAACATTTTCGTGATTTTTTTGATTTTGTACTTTTCTTTTGAAATTTATATTTTTGTATTTTTCTTTTTGAAATTTTATATACATGTTGATGTTTGATGAAGTATCAAGCAGATTCTTTTGTCAGAACCTCCAGTTCTGCTGAGTCGAAACAAACTCAATACCAAATCGTCTGACGAGATACTGAAACCTTTCGTCGGAAGGGCTTTATAAACATGTCAGACCAATTGGGTATTCAGTTCTGTCAAAGTACAAATCAATTATACCGTTTCCAACCTGTTCTTTTAATGAAGTGATACGATTATGGATATGCTGGTACGGAGTGATGCACGGGTTGCATGAGATAGGCAGGATGGCGACTGAGAATCGCAATACAACGGTTATTGTGTTGTAGTTGAAGCCATAAACTTGAAGCTGTGTCCGCATCCCCATTCCTTGAGTAAAATCACAACTGCCAGATAACGCCACGTATTCAGCCTCTGCTGATGACATTGCAGTACAATCCTGCTGCTTTGACATCCTGCTGACTAACATCACTATGGAACTGTATTCTCCTAGAAGTGCTTTGCGAGTATCAAGGCAACCGGCATGATCGGCATCTGAAAAAAGCTGTTAGAGTCAAAGCCAGAAACTCTTCGGATACAGAGTCCAGAGAATGGTACCTCGTAAGTATCGAAAGAACCTTTATAAACCTCTTTGAGGTGTTTTCAGTCGGTTCTTGCTGTATCTTGGCACAATAACATACACTTGCACTATGGTCTGGTCTACTAATGTCTGGTCAACTAAAGTCAGATACATGAGTGACCCTAGTGTGTGACTAATCCAAATTACATTTATCATTTATAGTCCGGGTCGGGTTAGTTTTAGTCTAGTCCGAAATCGGGAACACTAGTATACTCCCTCTATACTACCATGGAGGGGTAGGAGTTCACATTGTAAAGTGTGAGTGTGTGTGTGGTTCCTTTTTCTCTATTAAACCACACACATACACATATACTCCTTCCTTCTTCTTTTTTCTATCTCTTCTCTTTTCTCTCTTTTCTCTCTATCTCTTTCTCTTTTCTCTTAATAAAATGGCTCGATTTCTATTTCACTTAATCCGACCTCCGGATCATTGTTCTAAGGGTGAATCTATACTAACAGATGCTGGCACCAGATCATCGGGGAAACCGTGTTTGGTTTATCTACGTGATTATAGGGTTTAAACAAGGATCAAATTCGTGGTCAAAAAGAAGTCAATAAAAAAATAACATTCAAAACCCTAATTTTTGTGCTTAGAATGTGTGATTGTTTATTGTATTAAGCAAATCTTGGCATAGGTAGCTAATTGTGCAATAGAATCAAGTGAGAGGTCAAAAAGGTGATTATTGGGCGATTTTTGTGGAAAGAAAGTCTATTTTCGTCGTTGCGTTTGACTCTCTGGCAAAATTCATGTTGCGTTTTGATTTCTACTTGTTGCGTTTTGACTTCTCTCTTGTTGCGTTTTGAACTTTCATGCGTTTTGACGACTGTTGCGTTTTTTGACTCGTTCTTTTTGACTCGTTTGCGTTTTGACTCGTGGCGTTGTTTGACTCCATTGCGTTTTGACAGTGGTTGCTTTTGGGTTCACTGCGTTTTGATTTACAGGTTGCTTTTTTGAAGACATCATTGCGGTTTTGAACTAAACTTACTCTGCCCAATTTTTTTATTCATGCGTTTTGATAAATATAGTTGCGTTTTGATTAGTTGTTGTCATGCGTTTGTGACAAAGTCATTGCGTTTTGACATGAAAACCCATGTTTTGAAACCCTAATTTCCCGAAAAAAAATATCGCCCGTTACTCGCGAACGGTACGATCCGCGCATCAGGTGGTGCATTGTGACCGACTTTGGGCAATGTACCGAATTTGGGATAATATAATCAAAACAAGAACAACAACCAAAACACCACAAATCAAAACCAAGAACTCATAAAAACACAATCAACCATAACAACACACCACACCAACAACAACACTTAATCCCAAAACGATCCTGAAAAGATTCACTTAAATGACAAAATGGCTAGAGATTCGGATTACGATGACATGTGATCACGGAGTTGATTTGGTATCCCTTATTTGCAATTGAAGTTGGATTTCCACAAAGGCGTCGACTTATTCATCATCGTGACTTTCTTCTATTTTTCTGATCGATTGATGACATGCTTTGAACGTATACAAATATGATTAAGACTTGGATTATCTAGTTTCCAGCGGTCAAGGGGTGGTTGGTGAAGACCTGACAACTATCACTTAAAGGAGCTAACGTGTAGTACTCAGTGTCATACTCAATGTCGATGTGTATAATTTCAAGAAGGTGTTGTACTTCATATACTTTTGGATGGTTAATAAGGTAAACTTAGAGATTTTCTCTGCTCCGTTTCTTCAATCAACAATAGTCAAGATTTAAGTAACATATTTGGGGATATTTTACTCGTTTCAAGTTTGATATATCGGGTTTACTTCACATGGTGATCACCAGACAATAGACGACAGAATACGAGGTTGGTAAGTTAAGCCATAGCGTTTAAAAGGTTGAGATGTAATCATCACTTCTCACATGTATTTTTGTGCTATTCCAAGACAAAGATACTTCACAGTACTCCAGCAAAATCTGTTCAAAGTTCTTCGATAGAATTCATTCACAAGACTTGATTATACCAAGTGTTCTGATTCTTGGCTTCATCACCTCTACGTTTCTGAAGTCAAGAGGTCATGATTCTTTTGTTTCAAGATTTGTGCTTACGACAAAATCTCGAGAATATGAAACGTACACGACAATGATGCTTCCGGAGAAGTTCGCCAACCATCATGTGGGGAAAATGATGCTGATTTCTCGCATGCACCCCCGAACGAATATTCACCAAGCCCTGATGACAAGAAGCAGTGGTCGTTGGTGTGGTTTGAAGCAGATGCTGATTTCTCGCATGCTGATTTGAAATGCTGATTTCTCGCATGCACCCCCGAACGAATATTCACCAAGCCTTAATGACAAGAAGCAGTGGTCGTTGGTGTGGTTTGACTTCTACAAAATTCCGCTGTGCACGTCAATGACAAGTAGAAGATTGTTCAAGCTACTTCAAAGTTTCAGAATCTGCTTAAGATAGGGATGTTGGTTTGGGGGGAAGCTGATTCAGAAACTTCGCCAAAAAGGAGTCTATGAAGAAAGCTTTTCAAGACATGCTGCATGGATTGGGGGGAAGTTAATCCAGTTCATGCATACTACAATGGTTCCTGTACAAGTAAAGACAATGAAGATCCAAGCTGGAGTACAAGTTTCAAGACAAGGAGAACTCAGAAGACATCTTCAGCTTTGGAAGTGCTTTGGAAGACTTTATTTCTGTTGTATTTGTACATGATAGGAACATTGTAAGTAATTCCGTATGTGTCCACATATTGGGGGAAGATTGTTAGCCTTAAAATATGGTGACATATCCGGAATTACATTAGATCATTTATAGAGTGACATATAGGGACTAATAATGACTAAGTATGATAGTTGTATGTCACTAGTACTATAAATACCCCCTCCATACTTCCATGGAGGGGTGAAGCTCACATTTGTAAGTGTGTAAGTGTGTGTGTTTTCTCTCAACACATACACTCTTCCCATCTCATTTTCACCTTAAACTCTAATAATATGGCTTTACATCTTTTTCACTTTACACAACCTCCAGATCTTGTTTTAATCCCTTGTTCATATGTCATTTACAATCTACAGTTGTTAGTGGTCTTTCGGCACTGATTTGCATAATGCCCTTTCTCTCTACAGGCATGACAAGTAACTTTCACTGGTAGCAGATTACTTCCAGTGGCTGGCCCTTTGTTTTTACAATTCTTGGTCTGATGGCCCACCTTGTTGCAAGTATTACACTTAACAGTGCAAGGTCCTATGTGATACAGAGTGCATAAAGGACGGTTTCCAGTATACCTATTGTTTTCAGTTGGAGTGACAGCATAAGACCTGAAGGTTTCCTGTCTTCTATTTTGTTATGGTTGGTGATTATTGTAGCGGTTGTTGGTGTTAGTGTTACGGTAGTTGTTGTTATCGTTACGGTAGTTGTTGTTGTTGAAAGTTCTTCTGTCGTCAAACTTTCGTTTGTGATCACTTTATACTTGCACTGAAGTGTGCTTTGTTACCTGATCCATTAGCCTCTGGGATATATTAATGGCTTCCTCTAGAGTTTGAGGTTTAGAGGCGGTAACATTCCCTTCAATACTTCGAGGCAATCCCCCGATGAAAACTTCTATCATTTTCTCAGAATCTGGCACCATAGTGGGACACAAGGTTGCCAATTCCTGGAATCTTCTCACATATGTCTTGAGATCATTCCCCTTCACAGTCAGATAGTAAAATTCGTCTTCCATCTTCTGGACCTCAGTTCGAGGGCAGTACTTTTTTATCAAAAGCTTCTTGAATTCAACCTAGGCAATCTTGTAAGCTTCTTCTATCCCAATAGGTTGGGCAAAATAATTCTAGCAGGATAGAGCTTCTTCAGTTAAAGTACTAGTAGCAAACTTCACCTTGCAGTCTTCAGTACAATTGCTACGGGAAAACACTAATTCAGTTCACTCAAACCAGTAGAGAAGTCTAACAGCTCCTTCTGAACCTTTAAAATTAATAGGTAGGAAGCTCATGAACTCTTTGTAGCTACACTGTCTTGCTACAGGAGCTTCTCTTGGTCTGGTGGTATTATCAGTATTTGCCATGTTAGCGGCTTGTGCTTCCAGAGCCGCGGTAACACTGTCAGCAACTAGTTTTCCGATGGCAGCTTGAGTCATGGCTGGTGCTTCAGATGTTGATGTCCTTTTGGGAGGCATTCTATCAACATAAGACAACATGTAATAAGAATGATATCACAAGTCTTAAAATGAACTGCTTATTTTTGAATTTTAAGCATTTTTAATGTTAGGATTATGAAGATCCATGTAAAAGACTCAGTCACCCCGTGTTATATCTAGCATAGGTTAGCTCGTAGTCTTAGTTTTAATCGTTTAGTTACCATACGACTTATGGTGTTGGGCCAGGTCTTTACCCACTTGTTAGCCCACTCCATGGCCCATTTAGGGGCACCAAACTCTTG
>BQNB010162070.1:0-11902 GCA_026074375.1 Tanacetum coccineum | reverse complement strand
CTAATTTGCAGTACATGGAGGCTATGTCAACAACTGAAGCAGGATATATGACGCTTACTGAGGCTTGGAAGAAGGAAATATGGCTAAAGGGACTCTTGACAAAGTCAGAATATGACCTAAGGTTAGTAGCAGGTATTGCTACTGGTGCCTTTGTAAAAGGCTATTCCCGGTCCGAGGTTCCAGCACAGATCAAAGTTGTCGCGTATCGGTATTGACTAATAGTGATACTAAGGTGGAAATTGTTAGATATAGTATTACTTTAGTCAATAGGTTAGGGGGTTTAGTATAAATTTAGCTCTAATTATAGCCATATTAGGTTGTTGGGTTTCTCTACGGCCCAAGCCCATCCTCCTCCTCCTCATCTCTATAAAAGGAGGTGAGGGGGGAGAGGTTTGATACTTTATTCTTCCAACCTGTTTAGTCTCCCTCTCATCTCTATAAAAGGAGGTGAGGGGGAAATGTTTTGTACTTCATTCTTTTCTTTACTCAATAAACATATAATATTGAGGGTTATATTCTTTTGCATCTTTTCCTTTTTCTGTCATACATAATCTGTTGGGTTGGGTTCGTCTTCAAGATCGGATTTATTCCGCACTAGTAACAAGGTTGTAGGGTGTCGAATCCTACACAAATGAATTCAACACCATCCCGTGTCATCAAATAGCATCTCTGTTCATAAGTAAAGCAAAAAATTCAATCGAATTTCATCTCAATTCAAGTATAATGCAGAAACCAAGTAATGATAAATCCTCACATCAGAATTAGTGACCAAAGTGCCAAACTATCAACTTCTGAGCAATAACGGCAGGTGGGTATCGACAGGTATAGGTTCTTGAGTTCTTCGATTGTCCGAGTCCGCGATAAGGTGTAGAAGACTTAAAGGAGTTATGCACAAGGTACTTTGTTTGATTCGGTGTTGTGAGGTTTATATCACAAGCTTATCAGAATAAACAAAGGGTCGGAGAATAAGTCCAACACTTGTCGAGGTTGCAAGGTTTCTTAGGTTACAAGAAATTGTTTTGCAAAAATAAAAGTACGACAAGGGTTACTTCAAAAATCGTCGGGTACTTTCTTGAATCAAGGGTTGTCGATTTGATTGGATGGTCTGATTTTCAAGGTTTAATCGATATTTGATTAAGAAGGGGTTTTGTTTTTTGAAGGGTTTCTTGGTTTGATCGATATCTAAGAAGGTTTATTCTTAGGGTTATATCGATAAAGCAAGGATTTTTTACAAACAGGTTACTTTGCTAGATCGTGTTTTGTGCAGGTAAATTCACAAAAGGTTAAACGGTTAGCAAATGGTTAAAAGAATGGCTAGTATGAATACTAGGTTAAACATCGAAAAGCTCGATGGGAATATTGTACAAAAGCATGGAGGTTCAAAACAAGTTGGGTTCAAACAACTTGGTCCTGGTGTTGAAACAGGAGTCCATGGAGTACATGATGAAAAACGAGTTTGGTTTGAGGTGGAACTGCAGGGAGCTCAAGGGGATCTTGAAGCTGAGGTTTTTCAGGTTAGTAACGATGATACTGCAATGGCTCAAAGACGGTTGAAGGACAAGCAACCTGAAGAGAAGACAAACACGAACTGCTTGGTAAAGGAGCATGAAAGAGAATATCAGACTGGGTGGAAGATCAAGACGGGTAATGTTCTTGATTCTTGTAATCAGAGGTCTACACAACAATGTACGAAGAGCGGGGTCGCCAAACATTTAGGTGTTGCAGTGATACAGCAGTAGAATGGGTTGGTTAATGAGACAAATGTGACACTCTTTGCTAAGGTACGTTGTTTTCTGATTCAGTCTGGTCTGTCCAAGGTTTTTTGGGCAGAGGATACAACCATGTCTACATATCTAGTGACTAGGTCACCATCATCATCGATTGGATTTAAGACACCAGTAGATATGTTAGGGTTTTTTGGTTGGCTTGCTATTAAGCAAGGGATACTTGAACCGGTTAAGGAGTAAGTGCATTATTCCTGGGTCCGTTTAAACGGTATAGTGGGTAATGATTTCTTGGAGTTTATGGTGACGTTACTTTCAAAGGTAGTGCTTTACAGGGAATATGGTGTTTCAATGAAGTGGCAATACTGGAAACTTTCATTGTGGTTTGGTGTAGGTACAGTTTAGGGTAGGTGATGCAGGAGAAGTTTGAGGTGAACCAACAATAGGATAATTACATTTGAGGGTGGGTAGAACCTTCATGGGAATGTCGATCATGTAGTTGGTTCACAGGAAGTACAAACTCAGGATTTGATATACTATCATCCAGCACGTGATAGGGGAGCAACATCGGCATGGGACTATTTAGTTATTAGAGAAATGTAGACAGTTAAATCGTGGCTGCTTTTACAGTTGCTGCAGTGGATAAGGTTTATGCACATGAGTCATTGACTTTCAATAATACAATTGCTTATGAGGTAATTTCCAAGTGGAAGGTTGGATTGAAAGATGATATGGATGCTCGGTCAGATGTGTATGTACTCAGCAACGGTTGCAGAAAAAGCCGTGACGACAGCCACGACTATTACTGGAAGTATGCACCAGGTATGTTCATACATCTATTTCTCTATATAGATGATATGGTTTTTTCTTGCGGATGCAAGGCTGAGATCTGGGCTACCAAGGGTTTGCTGGATAAAGCAATGGAAAATGTACTTGGTATGGAGATCGTCAGGGATCAGAGTGGTAATACTCTAAGGGTGTCATAGTCCAGGTTTTACAATAGGAAGTTGGTACATACTTTGTTGGAGGGACACTCTATACTGTCATTGGAGGGTAGTCTATCAGGGGACTGTGATGTGGAAAAGAATGGTAAGTGGTCATGTATATATACGGTTGGAAGTCAGGAGTATTAGATGGTCTGCACGAGACTTGACATAGCATTTGCAAATGTTGGTATGTTGGATAAGTTTGATCGTGGATTACAGACAAACGTACAGGTTTTGTGGATTTTGACTATGCCATGGGTAGATGAATAAAAAGGGTCAGGGTTGATGATCATTTGGGATGTGCCAAGAAGCTTTAAAAGTAATTGGAAGCACATGGAGGCTTTGTCAAACAACTGAGCGGGGGGATATATGATGTTTATTGAGGCTTGGAAGAAAATATGGCTAAAGGGACTTTTGGCACAGTCAGGATATGAGCTAAGTTACTATGCCATTGTAAAGGCGGTTCATGGTCCGAGAGGTCCCAGCACAGGTCAATAGTATGTGCATATCGGTATTGACTAATAGTGATACTAAGTTGGAAATTGTATAGGTTATAGAATTCACTTTAGTTAAATAGGTCAGGGGTTTAGTGTAATAATTTAGCTCAATTATAAGCCATATTAGGGGTTGTTGGGTTTTCTACGGCCAAGGCCCATCCTCCCTATCTCTATTAAAAGGAGGTGAGGGGTGAGAGTGGGTTTTTATACATTATTCTTCGAACCTGTTTATGCTCCCCTCATCTCTATAAAGAGGTGAGGGGGAAAATTTTTTTAATTTATTCTTTTCTACTCAATAAACATATAATATTGAGGGTTATATTCTTGTGCATATTTTTTTCTTTTCTGTCATACATAATCTGTTGGGTGTGTGCGTCTTCAAGATCGGATTTATTCCACACTAGTAACCTGTTAAACCCTACAAAGTCAGTATCGCCGACTTATCGGTCGACTTCTTTACCTTCAAGCCACTCAGCCAGATATTACATATACTGTCAATATTTTAAGCCAGTTTGTAGCCGACCGGCAAAACAATCACTTGGAGGCAGCTAATCGTGTTCTTGGGTACTTGCAACTCTGACTGGTTAGGATGTCCCTACACGAGGCGGTCACGTACCGGTTATCTTCTCTTACTAGGTGGGACTCCCATTTCTTAGAGAACCAAGAAACAATCTGTGGTCTTACGTTCTTCAGCTGAAGTCGAGTACAGGGCAATTGCCTTCATCGTTAGTGAAATTATTTGTGTTCGATGGTTGCTCAGTGAGTTACATGTTCATAATCCATTAGCTACCCCCTTATTTTGTAATAACCAACAGCTCGGCACATAGCTAACAATCCTATCTTCCATGAGAGAACAAAGCACGTCGAGATGGACTGTTACTTTGTACGTGAAAGAGTTTAATCAAAGGAAATCATTTCGATGAAAGTTAGCAGTAAAATGAAAATAGCAAACTTGCTAACAAAAGGACTTCCAGCAAATCAGCTTCAATTTCTTCTTGGCAAGATTGGCATTACATATTTGCATGCTCCATCTTGAGGGGAAATAAAAGATTTCATAGTATCAATTAATTTTAATTATATCAATCATCTCTATATTTAGATGAGTTATTTATGGGTGATTGTTCCTTATTAATGGGTGATTAATACTCGCTATATTTAGAGGTCATGACATTACTATTTAATCCGTTGTAATTTCTGAATGAATCAAAAAAAATAAACAAAAACATTTTATCTTCTTCTGTTCCATCGAATCTAAGATATTAATACGTCTTCATATTGATATCAAGCATGTTTGCATAAAGGAGTTCACATGAAGACTTCTTCCAATTCTAGTTGCATGCATTTAGGGGCCACTAAGGCATTTTACCATGTTTTCCTTTTGATATTCCCAAAGACTAGCAACACGTACTAGTCCAATGTATTTGCATGATCACATGATCAGGTTTGACTCCTAAAGTCTAGCCATCTTTCTTTTAGTATAAATATTGTAATTCTGCATGAAGAAAGGCACAGA
Organism: Tanacetum coccineum; assembly: GCA_026074375.1. Lineage (NCBI taxonomy): Eukaryota > Viridiplantae > Streptophyta > Magnoliopsida > Asterales > Asteraceae > Tanacetum > Tanacetum coccineum. The sequence continues at coordinate 7,182 of BQNB010162070.1, read as the reverse complement.
AGAAAAGAAATGAAAAGTTTAGTTCAGTAAGTAGTAATAGTTTAGTTGTAGTTTAGTTATCGTCTAAGGAGAGTGATCATCTCAAATCGATCTTCTATCAATATTGATACGTCTTCATATTGATATCAAGCACGTTTGCATAAAGGAGTTCACATGAAGACTTCTTCCAATTCTTGTTGCATGTATTTAGGGGCCACTAAGGCATTTTACCGTGTTTTCCTTTTGATATTCCCAAAGACTAGCAACACGTACTAGTCTAATGTATTTGCATGATCCCATGATCAGGTTAGACTCCTAAAGTCTAGCCACCTTTCTTTTAGTATAAATATTGTAATTCTGCATGAAGAAAGGCAGAGAAGAAAATAAATGAAAAGTTTAGTTCAGTAAGTAGTAATAGTTTAATTGTAGTTTAGTTATCGACTTATCGTCTAAGGAGAGTGATCATCTCAAATCGATCTTCTATCAATATTGATATATCTTCATATTGATATCAAGCACGTTTGCATAAAGGAGTTCACATGAAGACTTCTTCCAATTCTTGTTGCATGCATTAAGGGGCCACTAAGGCATTTTACCATGTTTTCCTTTTCATATTCCCAAAGACTAGCAACACGTACTAGTCCAATGTATTTGTATGATGACATGATCAGGTTTGACTCCTAAAGTCTAGCCACCTTTCTTTTAGTATAAATATTGTAATTTTGCATGAAGAAAGGCATAGAAGAAAAGAAATGAAAAGTTTAGTTCACTAAGTAGTAATAGTTTAGTTGTTAGTTTAATTACGTATTAGGAGAGTGATCATCTCAAATCGATCTTCTATCCGTCTATCTCTATATCTGTATGTACTCCCTTCCTAGCTTTCTTTTGGGACTTGGTTTAATTACATGTTCCGCCCTAATTATCTCAATGACTTGCAAAATACAATTCACTTAACAATTTAGTAAGCCGGTTTAGAAGATGAGAAAATAAATCTCATTATGTCGAATGAGGGATGATACACACGAATCACATTTTAAATCGGTCATATTAGTATACAAGCAGACAAGTGAGACGTAATATGAAACAAGGTTAACCACATTCCCGGAAAACATATTAAAAAAGCTAAAAAAACCGCGCGGACACTGAACAACTCGTTTTGTACTATGAGTTATGTTTTTTTACACTAGAACTGAACCAAAGGGAAAAAAAACTCAACGACCGGGCTTAACTTTTTTAAAAGTATTAACGTTTTCAAAATCACGTAAAAAGAACAGAATTATTTAATTGAGTTTAAGACGGATATATATAATTGTGTAAATTTTATACGATTTTTAAATATCTCGTAAATTAATCTCAAAGACCTCGAACTTAGATGATTAGATCGCTGACTTTGTTTGACCTTGTCTATGGATTTTGACTATGTCGTTGACCGTTGACCAAGTTTGACTTCCTTAATCATGTGCTTATTAAGTTCTTTGGATATGAAATCGATAATGTTTCTCACTTAAATGAATACATGTTCTATGTGAAAATGTCAAAAATTGTTTAACAAGTACTTTTATATCGAAACACGCTCTAGCGATTTAAGTTGTTAACAATTTAGTGACCATCCGGTTTTGATATAAAAATATTTTGAAATAAACTATCTATCTCATTAAATGTGTTATATATTGGATATATCTCTCGTAAATTTCACCACAGTGCACAGAGTATTATTTATAATACTCATGCGTATATCTTCGGATTTCGTCCACTAGTGAAGTGGATTACTATACTAGTACTTGTACTACGTGTGGTATTCCCGAGGCACTTAATCTCCTCGAGATATTTTTCCAAAAATAATAGTAATCTAAAAGACTTAGTTGTACGTTTGTTTTTGGATTCGGTGTTAGTATGTGTTAGGGGTGCTCTTCGGTTCGGTTACCGGGTTGTTCGGTTCTTTAGATTCGATTAGTTTGGCTATTTTTTTTGTAAAACCGAACCGTACTAAAAACCTAATTTGAATTTGGTTTCGTTTTCGGATTGAACCGTACTAAAAACCTATATATATTGTTAAAAATTTAATTTATATAGATTTTTAGCAAAAGAAAATTATTTCAAGCACATAAATTGTTTTCTTATAACGAGATAAAAATTTTAATGCTATTTTTATTATATCCAAATATGAAAAATATATATATTTATATAAATTCATTTTCAGTTGAGATTGCTAAAACAATATCCAAACCAAAAACATAATTTTTAGTCCGGTTTGGTTTTTAGGCTCTCTGGAATTACAAAGCTATCTATCTATCTATCACTAGTACACAAATTATATTTTAAAACGGTTATTTTGCATGTTTTTTAAAACGGTTTTGCACCGTTCTATAATAGAAGTAAATAATGGGGTTGTTCTTTTAGAACGGTTTATAACCGTTTTAAATAATGAATCTTTCACAACATACATATAGAACCGTTGTAAAAGGCTCTCAAGCATTAAAAAAAAGGTTTGATAAAGTTTCATTGTTGGTCAAGCATACTATCATTTTAATGTTTAGGTTGTTTGGAAATAAGTTTTTTGGAGCGTTTAGGAGCGACAAGCGGTAAGCATTTTAGATGAAAACCATGTTTGGCAACACTTCAACAAGCATTTGAATATTGTTTAACCGCTCCAATCTCAAATGCTTCTAGTTTGTTATAAAATTACATTTATACCCTCAAATATAAAATTTATAATTTCTTTCATTGGGTTATATGTCTTTTTTTTGTAATTTTACATTTTCTAATTACATTACACCTACGTTACTAAACAACTTTTTTAAACAAAAAACTACTGCTTACTGCTACTGCTACTGCTACTGCTACTGCTACTGCTACTGCTACTGCTACTGCTACTGCTACTGCTACTGCTACTGCTACTGCTACTGCTACTGCTACTGCTACTGCTACTGCTACTGCTACTGCTACTGCTACTGCTACTGCTACTGCTAACTGCTACATCTACAGCGACGTGCTAAACTGCTACTGACGTCGGCTACTAGGCTACTGCTACTTCAGCTACAAAAGCTCCTTTCTAACTGCGTACAGCTACTGCTACGCAACTGCTGAAATCTGCTACGCTACTGCTACTTCTAACTTCAACTTCGAGCTACATATAGCTAACTAGCTACTCTACTGCAACGCTACTGCTGAACTGCTGACTACTGCTACTGCTAACAAGCTGACTGCTACTGCTATACTATCATATGCTGACTGCACCTGCTAACTGCTATCTGCTCTTGCTACTCGCTACTGCTATGCTGTTATGTGTGCCGCCAACCTACCCTTATCCCCATAAACATAATGAATTGCTTTTCAACGAGATTCAAGTTTTGGTCAAGCATTAGGCAGTCATTATTTTAAAAAACAATGGTAATTTATTGGTTCATTTTTGGCCATATGGTCATTATGGATTTATGAGAGTCCTTGTTATCTATCGGAGAAGTGGCAATGCCAAATTATTGATCTTTTTTGAATCTTCTCTAATGGGTTATAAGATTAAAGATATTCCACAGGGAGCATTTGCAGATATTGTGAGTAGATTTATTACCTCAAATTCACATTGTGTACGAGTATGTCAAACATGTATCCTGCATTAGATAAGAGTCAAAAGAAAACTATGATAAATATAACTAAAAAACAAATCCACATCTAATGAAACACAATAAAGAAACCCACAAATATAAACTGAAAGAAAAACTCTTTAAAAGTACCTTATAGATAAATGATGAACACATGTAAAATCTTGAGTATGGTTAGAGAATGAATGATGTGTTCTTTAAGATCTGCAAAAAAAGATATGAAAAACATTAGATACTTGTTTTGGGTATAAAGAAAGAGAAAGAACACATTATGTTGTAAAGATAACAAAATGAAAGAAAAAAAGTGAAGTTATATTATATAAGATAAGAGAGAATGAAGAATGAAAAGAGAAAGGGAGGGAAAATTCCCACTTCTTTGAAGTGAAATGTTTTGAAACAAAGAAAAAGGAAACTTTTTGAAACGTTTACATTTCACCGTTCTAAATAATGTACAAATAGTACGAACATATTTAAATAACACATTATTTACGACACGCTTTTACATATAACCGTTCTAAATAATGCTTTTATATGATTTTAACAACCTAGCTTTTATATATAATCGTTCTAAATAACGGTTTTTTATTATTTAAAGCGGTTAAATTTAACAACCACTAGTGTATGTCTGATGTGACAAAATCAATCAACCATCAATAACAAGAACAACAACCGGTATCATCAATTTACTCAATTACAGTTGTAGTAATTGAAAAGTTGGTTATATTTTGATTTCATATTGTTTTCTTAACCGATGTGGGAAACCCACGAAACAATCTATACTTAATATACAACTTTATAAAGCATGTTAGGCACATTTATTTTTAGAAGTACTAAAAAAATTAAGTTAAAAAGATTTACTAAGTTATAGAATCAGAAAAAAAGATTATTACATTAAATTAATGTTTTAAAATTAAAATTTTGAACTTGTAACACTCCACCATTCATATCCTATTTAAAAGTGTAACACCACAAGTTAAATGTCTTATATAAGCCATACATATTGTAACAATCCATTAAAATATTTATTTGTAATAGCCCATTACACATTTTAATTAACATGTTTATTCGTAACAGCCCATGACACCGGATATAAAATCCTTTAAACAAATAAACAGTTTCATATAATTTTCGTCTTTTTCTCTCAAAACCTAAAATACACACACTTCTTATCTAGCAACCTGATCTACTGCCACCACTGCCAACATGTGTTGATAAGATGGTTTTGGCTAGTGTTTTTGGTTTCAAACCTAAAATGACGAGTTGTTTTTGTGGGGTCTAACCTCGGTGGTTGATACCCATAGGCTCAGGTAAAAAGAGAGAACTCGTTGCGTGTGCTCGTGTTATTGTTGTAACCTTACAACTATGTTGTAATTAGGTGATTGTCAAATAGAAGTCACCTTGCTAGCTATTTGCCTATTTCCCTCTGCTTTGCAAGCTTGATAAGGTCTAAGAACAACTCCAGTGATGTTCAAGTGACTCCTAGTGAAATGCTTAGCTCTTAAGTGGGACCTCTGCTCCACTCATGTTGATACAGTATCTTCAAACCGTGTGTAGTATTGTTATTCTTGTCACTTCTTGTATAATTGTCGAAAATATCTCATAGTTGATGCGTAGTTCACGAGTTGATACAGCATTTTGTAAGAATTAGTATTTTTTTGGCACGTTCGGTTTAAGAATTGATGCGTTGGCCTTAGATGTATTTAGCAGATTTAACTACGCAATCTGCAATTAATTGTATTTGAGATGAGTATTTTCAAGTTTTCTATTAACATAAAGGTAAATTCATAAATACCTAATAGTATTCACCAAACTAATATGACTCTGATATGATTTATTAATGCTTTCAGGATTATGGTGAAGACAATAGAAGGAAGATAAAGGGTTTGGGAGGATGGTGGTGGGCCGGTGAAGTATGACTGTATGGGAGAATGAAGGTTCGTTTAAATATAGATCTCTTAATTTATATTAGTAAAGTTTGTATATCCAATCTACAAAATAATGTTCTGACAAAGGCACAACTAACATCACTTTGTACCCATGTTATATACACACAATCAATCCAAAAGGAGTTATGAGCTTTAATCGAACAATTAATCTCATAACTTCTTTCATAAATATCATGGTCTTTAAGTTAATGTTGAAGGTCAATGTGGTTACAAACATTTAATGTTGAAACCGCTTATTTAATAGTATGCATCTTTATTGCTTTATATAAAAAAGTTATTTTGTGAATTATATATATACATGATTGACATTAATAATCCATTTCAAAATTTTAATCAAAAAATTTATAACTTAATAGGTTCGAACATTATGGCTTGCATCATTCGATAAGTCAAATCTTCAACAATCGTTAAGGTAAAAATATATTTTTTTGTAAACAATTATGTTCTTAATTATTTTAGTCGATTATTATATTGTTGACGAGTTATCTTTTTCAATGTCTATTACATTTCATTTGTATTGACATTTATCTCTAATTTATGTTTAACTACTTATGATACTCTCTTTAATTAGAACCTTATGTTATTTGGATGTGAAATAGTTGCATCGGTATGGTTAATAGTTATTTTAATTAAAATTTGTTAATTATTTTAGTCGATTATTATATTGTTGACGAGTTATCTTTTTCAATGTCTATTACATTTCATTTGTATTGACATTTATCTCTAATTTATGTTTAACTACTTATGATACTCTCTTTAATTTGAACCTTATGTTATTTGGATGTGAAATAGTTGCATCGGTATGGTTAATAGTTATTTTAATTAAAATTTGTTATTATTTTGTAAAGTTATGTTAGAAAAAACATATAGATGAACAAGGTTTGCTCGTCTATGTTGTTGCTATCTGTCTTGTGAGGAATCTGATTTTGCAATCACCTCTTTTTAGGATTTGTGTTGGAAATTCTCTTTTTCCATTAATCTTAATCATCCACTGTTAAGTTTTAGGTTTAGATTGCTAAAACAATATCCAAACCGAAAACATAATTTTTAGTTCGGTTTGATTACGTGCAATTTGTTGCTGAACCGTAAGAATTCACTGTTAAGTTTTTTTCTTTTTAATAAAATTATTTAGGAATTTGCTTGTTTTGTTTTGTTTTGTTTTGGAGGGCTCTTGTAAATGGTAAATTTCTATGTTTATGTCTTTCTTAAAATTGGGCACATTTTGTTGCAACATGTCGAAAAATGGGTTTTGGTGAAATTTGGTGTAAATGGATTTTGGCGTGTCTATCATCATATGATGTGGAGCTTACGATTAATGGCGAGCCCATTGGATCGATCAAGCCTTCGAGAGGCATCCGTCAAGGAGATCCCATGTCTCCTTACTTGTTTATAATTGTAGCAGATGTTCTCTCTCGAATGATAAACAATGCCATGCATCTCTCGCTTTTATCTGGCATCAAAATGTCTGGCAACTGTCCGGTAATATCTCATGTATTCTTTGCTGATGATTCCCTGTTTTTTCTCAAAGCAAAAGCCTCGGAATGTGATTGTCTCATTGGTTTAATTGATCAATATTGCAAAGCATCTGGGCAATCTATAAATTTCTCAAAGTCTGAGGTAACCTTTTCTCCAAATACGCCCATGGATGAACAACAATA
>BQNB010162069.1:0-14606 GCA_026074375.1 Tanacetum coccineum | reverse complement strand
TGATGAAATGTGTGTGGATGGTTTTAAGGTGTTTGATTGTGGTACATTTGGTTTCGATTAGCGAAATGTAATGTTGGTTTGATGCGTGTTTGGGTATTAAGGTTGTTAATGATGTTAATGATGATGATGGTGTTAAAGTGGTTAAGGAGCACAAATGTGGCGCCATTTTCTGTTATTTCTGGTATAGGGTTATGGTCTGTTTTGTGTAAAGTAGCTCACGTCGTGCATTAGTTGGTTGTAAGGTACAACTTAACAATGCATGATTATAAATTTAGGTATTTTGAGTTTTGTTGCAACTCATATTGTTTTTAGGTGGTTAACAAAAGTACCCAAGTCTTTTAAAGGTGTTTTAGAAGTGTTGTTGAGTCGAGTGGATCTAACATTATCTTTCACATATTGTCTTTGAGGCATGACGTGTAGACCAGTTACCATTGTCGGTTATCAACATCTTATAAAAGGCATAATAATCTATAAGACTGGCAAATGTTTTCATGTTTTATAAGTGACTTTTTCAAAACGTTATTTGTTAGAGCATCTCCAATGCTTAGCTTTTTCAAAAGCTTTTAGCATTTAAAGCATTCAATGCAAATTTCATTTAAGATTACCACTTCCTTAAATGACTTCTTGTTTGTCAAGCTTTTGTGAAAAGCTTTCTCAAAAAGCTATTAGTCCAATGGTAAAAAGCACCAAAAAAGACTTTATAGAATAGTAAAAAGCTTTGAAAGCTTTTTACCATTGAAGATGCTCTTATGAGTATTGATAGAAAAAGACTGATGTTTGGTGGTATAAATTAATAATAACATACGGAGTAGGTAATAAAGAAAAATCACATGTAACTATACTTTGACATGACATGTAACAATGTAAAACACAAGTGTTGATTCCAATAAACAATAAACCAAAGCCACGAGATTCATGTGGTCAATGTCATCATCTATGCCCCAAGGTTGTTAAAAATTTGATGTGCGCTTGTATGGGTGTTCAAAACTAGTTCAGGCTGCGGTTTTGCTACGTGTTTACAAACTACAGCTTTCTCCAATATTATCTTTCAGTCTGCAACGGTCGTTTCAAAAACCAGAATCATATAGAATCATATAGTAATATCTTCGGGTAAAAGATGACAAGATGGCGGCCGCCTGTTTGAGATTCATTCATTAGATAACGTTCAATAATTGCAATTGATCTTGATAAATGCCCTTTAATCCATAGATCAGATTATGGTCTGTTATAGTACCACGCCAGTTCCAAAGCAATACCAATAACACTTTATAACACCCATGAAAATATCTCTTATCATAAATAAATAAATAGTGTGTAAACTCACAAAACACGATATAAGCTGCTATAATAACTGTTGAAGGTAACCATAGACCAGTCGACTGACGGAATGATGTATTTATAGTTCAAATCAGCGCTTTCATGATTGGGAAGCCTAAGATGTCGCTGATAGGTAAAGCTGCACGAAATGCAGGCGCAAAGCAACTACATAGATTAACAAAATGCCCTCCCTGTTACATATATAACAATGTATAAACACAGTGAGTCCGGAACAAAATCTGATTCTACAAGACAATTTGGTAGCTCAGCACAATATTGGTTTCGGCAGCTATTAGGTATCCAAATTTTATTTCTTAAGCCGTCAAATTTTATAACCCGAACTATGATATTTCATATATCGATGTTAATCCACACCATCCTGTAATTCTCATAATGTTCTTTGAGAGCTGAATCATTGGGTCTATTTGTTGTTGTTGGTGATTAATCTTGCTAACAAGTGCCTGGTTATGGCAAATGATCTGCGTCAACAAAAGAGAACTCCCCATTATGCCTCTGTAAACGTCACAATAAGGTATTATTTGTCTCTGGCGTAACCTGATATCAGAAAAACTTGATAGTTTTTAGGAACAAATGTGGCCAGCCATGTCATCATATCCACCTCAAACGTGTCAGAACCAGGCTGCCACCTTAGCTTATGAATGTAAGGGCTCACGAACCAATGAAGGGCCAAAGTAGTTGAAGCACTCAAGAATATAACAGAAGAGGCGACAGCACCTTTTATAATGACTTCATGTTGGGTCGCAGGGCGTCGTGAACATACGGGGGAATTCCAGCATTGGCTATGAAAACCGTGTAGTAGTATACACCCATTGTGCATGAGTATGAATGTGATTACGGGTACTAAAGAACCCGATAGATAGAAAGCCCCAACAATGTGGATAACGAAAGAAGCATGTTTTACTTTCCTTGATGGTGTAAGACTTTTTACTTTATAACTGTCTGTGGTCTTAAGTTTATTTCTTGTTCCTTGTATTGTGTGTCGTCGCTTTCGGGATGTTAGACTATTTTTAGATTTTGAGGGTTGTGCTGGTCTCGTTTTTGTTGGTTTTAATTGAAAGGGGGAGATGAGGTGGTGAGGTGGGTAGGGGGTGGTTATTGTTGTCGTTGGTTATTTGTATAATTTATTCTCTTTTTGTCCCAGTTTTTTTTCCTTTTTTTTGTTTATGAGTGACTATTTGTTTTTTGGATTTGGACGTACTTGCGCTGTTTGATAATTCTTCTTTATTTTTTCTACCCATTGCTCTAATTTTTTTTCTTGAAATCGGGCCGTATTATAGACACACTCCTGAATTTTATCATCTTTCCCTGAATTACCCTTTGGGAGGTCCGTTGTGATATTGTCTGCTTATCATCTGTGGCGGCTCCTGATTGTGATGACCTCTACTCTATTTTCTTCTGAACAAGTGGAAGATTATTTTGCAGAGTGAAGTAGAGGTGCAGTGAGATCGTGAAGTCATTCTGAGCCTGCATATTCCAAATCTAAACGATGGGGTGGAATCCTGAAGAAGTTGAAAAGGGTGACATCATTGTAAATATGTGTGGACAGCAAGTTTATACATACTTAGATAAGCACGATGCAGTACATTTCTTTCAAAGGTTTCCCACATAATTGTGGTATTACCTCTTTTGGAAAAAAGAAACAAATCTATAGTTCATTTTTCTTACTTGCAATACTCATCATGGCTTTCTCCCATGTTTTTCATTTACGTTAAATACATGACTGTTAACGGTCAAATGTAATTGTCATGGGATGGAGAAAGTACATGAAAAGAGTACTCCACATAATTCATTAAATATCTAGCTTGATCTATGGGTGCTGAACCACCCCTAATCAATCTACTTCATCTAGTAGTTTTTTAGCCGATAAGCCACTTTTGCTTTATCCGTTTTGCAATTCAGCCATCCTATAATATTTTGAGATAAAAATTCGTAGACGTAATAACTTAAACACTCATGTAGCAGTATAGCACCACTTGTCCAACTATTATTTTCTAATTTATTTTAGTTCTTAAATTTATAGCCTTAGGTCGAATCATGGGTTAACAAAAACTATTATTTTCTAATTTATTTTAATATAATAGATCGTACTTGTAGTGATGAAAAGATCAACATGTGATTGTGTGTTCGCCATTCTTCAGTGAGGTTAAATAAAGATAGAGCAAACAAAATAGTAATCGAATGTAGAATTGAATGCGTAACTGTTATTATAATTGAATAGAATCTTCAATACTCTAAAGGACAATTATTGCCAGAGTCTCTGTTAAGAAAAATTCATGGATTACCAGGTTTGGATAATTTAATGGTCAAAAGAGTCAGAGGCTGAGTGTAAGTGACTACGAGAATTAGACCTGTTTTTCTCCAACAAACAAAAAATCAACATAGCTACAATGTAACCTTTGTTACTATAGTTAAGCGCTCCCGGGGCATCATTTACCATTTAACTTGGTAAGGTACAAGTTATCACTTGCGCGATAAATACTACAATTTACAAAAAGACAGTTTCCTAATAAAATGAAGGCACCCAACAATCTTTCAAGTGAAAAAAGATGCAGTGTGCAAGCACTAAAGATTGTACAAGAAAAAAAACTCAAGTAGATAAACACACCCTGAGTAGAGAAAGAAATTTAAGACCGAAAAAATATAGATCACCAGAATAATCCAGATGCAAGATACACGGTTAATGAGAAATATACGGTTAATGTCATAAGATAGCATTGTACTTTTACGAATTGACCGATTAGTAATCAAAGTTTTTTTTGTACCTTGAAGTCGTCATAGATACTTTTAATGTTTTAACTAGTAGTAACTTCCCCTAATTTTAAACCCATAAGCCACACAACCGGTCAAAATGTCTAAAGTGGCACAAGTTATACTAATATGTTGTCTTCTCACATGTTAAAAAAAGGGAAAATCTTTGGTTTTCCTGCTTTCTTATTTTTGCCTTGTTTCCTTAACACATTAGCAGAAACGGTTATAACAAATCAACTTAAAGCCATGTTAGACAACTTTACCAGTGACAAATTGAAAATCAACAAGGAAGTAATTACTATTTTGAACCACCAAAAGTATGTAATTTTGTGACTAATGCATGTGACTAATTTTGTGACTAAAATGGAGATGATGACATGTGCCAAAATCAAAGGTAGTTGTTAGGAGTGAGAAAATGTGTAATCCACTTGGCAAATATTGAATTGGGTAACCATAATTTAGTCACATGAATTGGGTCTCCTAATCATTTTCCAATAACTTAAACGGTAAGAAAAAAATGTAATTGCTAAAACCGTCCATCGCCAGAAGTACAGACCATTTTATGACATTAGCTCAAATAATATACAGAAGTAGGATGTAAAAAAGAAAACACAAGAAACAAAGGCAAAATACGTACAAAAACTAGGAGTCGTCTAGTCAAACTACACATTCGAATATCAAAAAGGCATTTGTCATGGTAGATCTGACTTCAAAGCATGAGATGCTTGACGAGTGTGTTTAGAGTATCTGTCTCATAATGAGGAATGAACATCGAAAAAACATAAGGAGTTTGATGTAAGGGTATGGGTATGGGCACACAAACGACGATTCATCATCGTAGGTGCCAAAAGATTTGACCGTTGAAACTGATTTTCATTCCCAAACCACCCTCTCATCCAACCCATACCTATAGAAAACCCTCACTTTAAACCAAATAACTCTACCAATTTTTTCTCATACCGTACACATTATCGACGAAATAGCCGATTACCCAAGATGACAACCATACTAATATGACCTCCAATATTCCCTCAAACATAACCTAAACATCTAAAAACTATGTGCCACACTATAAAAAAGAATCCAACAACTCCATTTTACATACTTTTCTTTAATTTCAGCACAAAACAGCTAAACTAAAAAGGTAAATACTTGGGTACAAGAATGGTATACCTTTAAGCCAAACTAGATATAACTAGTTATAATAAAGTTTTTTTTTTTGGGGATAGATTGTACATGTGTACAGAAACCTGTGTGATAATTTTGTTGAAACCCAGATGGTGGGAGTTTGGGATCGAACAGTGTTGGTACAAGATCGATCGACACCATTTCTGAAAAGACTATAAATAAATCAATCTTTGGCAGTTATTTAGTTTGGGTTTCTTGTGTAATGTGATAGAGGGCTTTTTTTGTATGAATATAAATAAATAGTTTTATAGGTATGTATCAGATTAAAGCATTCAACTAATTGGGCTATTTGGTCATAGTGGTATGATTACTAGACTTTGGGTGCGGCTGGTCCGAGTTCTAATTCTCGGTTGCCCACCTTTGTTGACGATACTTTTATATTTTCTTGTGAAATTGGCTGCTGAGTACCCAATATTACCCAACCTTAAAGTACAAATGTTTTGTTCTTTTGGGTCGTTTGATCTCCAAGTGTATAAGACTGCAACACATTTTTTATCAGTTTCTGTTCCGTAATTTTTGGTCAGTTTCATACTTTTGAACTGTTATCACTTTATATTTTCATTATGTATTATTCAATGTCACAGTTTTATAAATATTCAAATATTTTAAAAAATAAACAATAAAAACAAATTAAAACGGAAAAAATCCAGAGGGCGGTTACAAACGGCTGTTTAGGGGGGGGTCGGTACATATATCGTATGCTCTTAAAATTAGCTATACTATTCTTATCACCTCTTCATTTTTTCAGCAACATTCTAAATACTCAATTTTCACATATTTTTTTTATAATAATAATTTATTGATATGACTGTAAATCGTTTTAAAAGACAAAATATTACTCTATCGCGACGATGTATTTTTTTTATCTTTCAGTAGACTTCAACTTCGTTTATTCTTTTGAAGATCTTTTATTTTTCGTTTTTTTTCAGTCGGTCATGAAAAATCACACAATTCACATGTCATGTACAAAATAACATAGTGATTTGTTCCATACGTTACTAAAAAAAATTCGCGATAATAAATTTAGTCGAACGAATGAATATAGAAGGGCCCTCCTATTGAAAAACTATTTAATTCTCGTCACAAAATGGTATGTTTGTTTTGCGTATTACACGATTAAAGGTTTGTGAGATATTTTTTTTTTAAAAGTCTGAAAGTGGAGTATTTATTTTTTGATGAATAGATGAGTGGTTAAGATTTAGTTCATGAAGTTTTGAAGTTAATTGCATAAAATCGTCCCTGTAGTTTGATAGGGAGTTTATCGGAATTTCGTCTCTCCCATACAACTTTTCAACGGATCTTCTCCCTATTGTTATGACCCGTATAGGGGTTTGTTAACCTCCTACCGCCGACTTTCATATTGTCTAGTTTATCCCGTTAAGTTGTCCTATGTGGCCTTTAAGTGAGGGGTATTTTGGTCTCACCATGTTTGGCGCCATTTTGTCTTACTTCTATTTATAAAACGATTACATTGAACAAATTTCATCCCCAAAATAATACCCCATCCACCCCCACAATTCTGAACCCACTAAATCCCAAACAAACTCAGTGTTCTTGCTCAAAAATCACAATGTTGTTGTGAATGGTAGGGTTCGTATAAAAGGGTTAAAATGGAAATTCGTATGAGATTTTCGTTAGTGATTATCCCCCCCCCCCCATAATTGTTATTAGTTTCTTGATAATTTATTATTTCAACCCTAATGTTAGTTTTTTCGTATTTATGAACAAGAGATTTTCCTAGTGTTTTTGTCTAAAGATTAACCATGGTGGTACATTCACAACTCCTCTTATGATTCGTTACAAGGGTGGTAAGGTAAATTGGGTTGATGATATTGATTCTGACATATTCTCTATAGTGGAAGTAACCAGTATGATGAAAGAGTTAGGTTATGAAATTCTTGTTGGTCCCACCCCCCCCCCCCCCCCCCCCCCCCCCCCCCCCCCCCCACTTATAAGAAACCTAAAACACATAATTAGATAATGGTCTTATAGAATTAGCTGTTGATAAAGATGTGTGTGAAATGCTAATGTATGTTGATAATTTTAAGGTTATTGAACTGTATACTGACCATTCAGTTAATAAGAAACATGTTTTCATACAAGAGCCTTTGACTACAAAAAACTAGTGATTCCTAATGTACTTGATATTGTTCTGGTAGTGTGCGACAGTGGCTTGATGTTAAGTTGAGGAATGTCGTGAGTTGAAGGAATGGCCTTAAAAAAGTTGCCTAATTAAATCAAAGAAGATTAAGGTCAGCAGCCATCATAGGAAGATGATAGGGCAATTAAGTAGGAATGGTTCAGGAAGTGAGAATGGTTCAGGTAGTGATTCAGGTAGTGGTTCAGATAGTGAAGATAGTGACTATTTTGTGGATGAAGAGAACTTGATAGATGATGTAGATGTTGATTTTGTTGAGTTTTAAGAGTCCCCAGTTTCCTGATGTTAGATTGGGTTGGAATGTAATGAGACTATGGTATTGTGATAAAATATGTGTTTGAGTTAAAAGAGGTTGATAATGAGGACTTTCGATAGTGGTAGTGAGTCAGATGAATTTGTTAGGAGAAAAGCCTTAAGGAAGTTGTAGGATGATATAAGCAAAAGTACACAATTTGATAAGTAAACCATTTTCTGTGTTGGTGAACAGTTTGCCCACTAAGCCAACTAGTTAAGGTAAAAGTGACTAGAGTATCAGTGGATCATAGAAGGCAGATTGGTAGAAAAATGGGACATACCTAAAGTGAGAGTTGTTGTGTAGAGGTCAAGTGACAGTTTTTGCATTATATACAATTGGGATTATTGATTAGTGTTTTTCCTGAATCTAATGATCCAAGGGGCCCAACATAGTATTTGTTAAAGCCCAAGTCAATTTACTAAGAAAGCAGAAAGTGGCAAAACCTAAAGAATCTTATGGCTGTCCTTGGGCTATGCAAGTGTCCAAGTGCCTAATGAAGATACTTGGGAAGTCAAAACATTAGAAGATACCCACAAGTGTCTACAATCTAGAATAGTCAATAAGTGCACAACAATCTTTCTTTCTAGGGAAGTAGAGGAAAGCATTAAACCAAATCCCAAGATTCCTTTAAATGCCCTTAAAAGATCATATTGTCAGAAAATGTTTGAAGTAGGAGTATCAAAGCAAAAGGTGTTTAGAGCTAAAAAGATGGCATATGAAAGAGTTGTTAGTAACTATACACAGCAGTATGCACAGTTAAGAGATTACTGTATGGAATTGAAGGAAAGGATCACAATATACTGTTAAGATAGTGGTTGAACCACAGAAGATAATATGACAGTGAAGAAGAAAGTTCAAGAGGATTATAATATTTTTATATCTATATATATAGATATATATTATATTTTTTATTTCTAACTATATTATTATTTATTTATAATTATATGTATGTTTTGACCTTTTAATGATGGTTTTTTGATCACACTAAGGAGAGATTTTTGGGTCTTGATGGTTGTTTCCTGTCTGGCCCATACCCTGGCCAAATTCTAACTGCAGTTGGAGTAGATCCAATCAATGGATCTACATTCGCATATTGCTGTAGTAGAATCTGATATAGCTAAGGATTCACGGAAGAGGTTCCTTGACTGCCTAGAGTGATGATCTTGAACTTTTCAGAAACTTCAACTTCACATTTATATCTGACAGGCAAAGGTAATATTCATATCTCATGTTTCCCTATTTTAGTTGTTTACTTTACTAGTTTCTTTTTTTAATCTGTAGTATACAGCAATTTGCCAAAGGACATTTACTAAGGGCAGAACTTAGGTTTAGTCTCAAAAATCTATGATATATGAAATGTCTTGGAGAGGAAAATTGTATAAAGAATTGTTGTGAATATGGCCATGATACCATCTATTCAGAAATTTGATAAATAAGAGGGAAGACTTTCTGAGAAATCACAACATAGAAGCTTATGATATGGTTGAGGAAGATCCCACACAACAATGGTCTAGGTCTCCCATTTTACAAGTTCAATAAATTGTTATATTCTTTTATTGTTTGCAGATTGGGCTTTGTTTCACTACTATAAGTTATTGTATTGTAGTGTGGCAAAAGCTTTATTTTGTTGTAATAGCATGTGTGAAGTTATAATTAGGCAACTTGTTGATTGGAGGGACAAGCTATTAATCAACTGTTTGTATACATAAGGTAATACCTTATGAAAAGGATTGTAATTGTTCAAAAGTTGCAAGACAAGTGTGATGGGCCTTTAACACCCAATGCTGCAAAAATCTTCAAGCTTTAAATTGAAATGGGCTTGCTGGAAGTTGAAGGTAAGTAAGTAGCATAAAAAAGGTTATATTCTTGTTTTATATTTGCTTATAGTCTTGAATGATAAATAGAAAATGTATGTCATTTTGATAGGTTGACTGGAATGGTAGTGACTTGTATCAAGTCACTTGTCCTTGGGGTGATCAATTTGTGGTTAATATAAGTGAGAGGGTATGTAGTTATAGGAAATGGGAGTTGAGTGGGATACCCTACACACATGCAGTTGCTGCCATATGGGATCAGGCAAATAATGGGACAGATATTGGAATACCTGAGTCTTATTGCAATCCATGTCACTGGTTATCAACTTAGAAAGAGATGTACAGGTTTAAGATTAATCCTGCAAATGGTCCAAGACTGTGAAAAATAGATAGTTCCTACAACCATTATCCACCCAAAAACCTCACCCACAGATTGGCAACCCCAAAGAAAAGGAAAAAAAAGAGTGCAACTGAACTTGCAGATGAAATTATGAAGTCTAAGAAGTTGACAAGTACAGGAAAGAGTGTAACTTGCAGTTTGTGTAAGCAGGTTGGTCACAATCAAAGAGGATGCAAGAGTAAAAAAAGTGGAGATGCTGGTGCTGGTTCACAAGGGGGTGGAATGTTGGTGCTAGTTCACAAGAGGGTGGAGATGAGGGTGCTAGTGACAAAGTGCAGGTGTTCGGAGGTTTACAAACCCACACAGAGATTTATAACAGCACAGACCACATCCTAGTGTTTTTTTTCATGCCTCACCATCCAAGATGACCAAGTCTTCTGCAAGGAGGGGTGGTAGTTAGCTGTCTGGCTTTTATGTTTTGATATCAGACTATCTTTCCTTTAGTACTTGTTAGATTTCAAATGTTATTGTGTTGATCTCAGACTTTGTTTTGGTACTTAGCTGTCTATTTTCTTTTGTATGTGTTGATCTCAGCACTTTTGCTTTGTGTCGAATCACTAAGGTCTTTTTATATGAAGTATACTTAGTTGCTTAGGTTGAAATAGAGTTGTTGTTATGTTTGCTCTGTTTTTATATCCCATTTTACTAGTTATTGTAAATGCTAACTTTTGTGTTAGTTAGACATGGAATTGATGTAATTGTTCTGACATTCTAACAAAAAACTTTGACCTGCAATTTATCAATTTCATTTATATCTTACCACTTGCACAATTCATGTCCTACCAAAATATTGTTTCCATTTCATTCATTACCCAAGTGAACACAACAAAGTACAATTGCTAAAAGATAAAAGCTTATCACTTAAACTAAGGAAACAAGAACAAAAAGACCTAACTGATCCCAACTATCATCTTCATTTTTTTGCTTTGAACACTTGTTTCCTGTACTTGATACTTGTTTTTTTCAGTCATTGATCTTAAAGATCTGGACTATTTGAACGGATTTGGACTCATAGTGAGGATTTACCAATAAATAATCCTCCTTATATAGTCAAACCTATCAGCATTATAGAAAATAATGTAGGTCACAATCAAATTTTCCGGAGGTTTTTACAATTATGTAAAGATAATTGATTACCGTTTTTGAACAACATCAAAATCGTACTTCTTGTGGTCAGGTTACGAGTCCATGATAGTTTTGACCTGATGCCATATCGAGTTGCAAAACCAGATCATCTCATAGTTGTTACTGTGTTGTGTCGTGTTTGTTTTCGTCTCCGTTTTTCTGTGTGAAATGTGATTTCAGTGAAAGGTGTTGTGAGGGATGAATGATACCCTAAATCTTATAAACAAATCACATGTGATTTTTTCCAAACGTAACTAAAAAAAATTCGAAAAAAAATTCGTCGAAAGAATATAGAAGTGCCCTCTATACAAAGATAATTTAATTCTCGTTGCAATGGTATGTTTTGTTTTGCGTAACGATTAAAGGTTTGTGAGATGTTTAATTTTTTTTTTTAATGAAAAGTGAAATTTTATTATTTTGATAAAAAAAATAAGCGGCTAAGATTGGTTCATTAAGTTTATGCTAAAATTTATGTGAACTTTTGCCCTCTTTTTACACGTTATTTTTGACACACGGTTTCTGACAAAGATAAATGATCTCATATAGTCAACTCCTTATCTAGACTGTTTAAAATGGGGTGGATATGTTTCATCTTAACCTTATCTTTTTAAGCCTAAGAGGTACGAGCTCTATCTTATAGACGCTATATTAGGCTTAATTATATTTGACTAGATTATAGACCTGCGATAATATAAAAAAGTTTAATTCCAAATAACTTAAAAAATACAACACATGCATATATTCATCTATTATGAAATAAAGCATTCACATAGATATGTAATTTAAAAGTATACACAGATAAAGACTTACATGTAAATCGATAAAATGACTACTTAACCTAAATTATATTTGCCAAGAAACCTAATATGTGCTCCATATGTCTTTACAAATTAGCAACCGTACTTCAATAAACAATCTTCTAAAATCCCTAACATAGCCTAAACTAACACATATGTAAAATAAAAGTATACAAAATAAATCCAGTCACACTAAAATTATACAGATTGAACCTGTTGAAAACGTAGAGGGGGTGAATACGTTTTCGATTAAAATTTAAAAAAACTTTTGTATCAAATGGTCGAACAAACACGACATATTGTGAAAAGTATCGATTATAACTATATCTATAATGGAGACCAATCAACAAGCAAGTAACATAAGCATCAATCCACAACATAAGCATAACTAAAACATAAAGAAATAACGATATGTAAAGAGAAAGCAAACCAAACACGATGATTTATAGTAGTTCGGTCACGGAGCTCCTCTCCGCCCTACTCCACTCCCCGAGTACCCAACTCGAGAGTTACGTCACTAGATCAACATGCTCCATTTTCGGAGGAGAAAACCTTACACAACGTCGCTTACACTTTATCCGGTACTAAGCTAAATACCGAGTCCTAACACCGGTAGAACCAACCCATTTTTTCTTACACTTTATCCGGTACAAAGCTAAATACAGGGTTCTTACACAAACGGTAGAACAAACCCAAAACCGCGTTATGTTTTATGGCCCAACTTAACAAACTTTGTTTTTTATGGCACAAACAAATAAAACATCTATTCTAAATCAAATGATACAAAAAGATGATACAAATGTGTATGTAATGATGATCCAAGACAAATGTGTTTAATGGATTTGAATGCCTAATCTAAATGAACTTCCAATGTTAGGAAGCCTTCAAAAGGATGATGGTGATGAGATCTCCAATCTTGTAGATCTACATATGGGTATGCTTGGTGGTGGATGACAATATCTTCAATCTTGTAGATCTACATATGGGTATGCTTGGTGGTGGATGAAAATGGAAAGATCTTCAAAGCTTGCTTTGGTGGATCATCATAAAAGTATGCTTACAACAAAATGAATGTTATAGCATTATGATCATATACAAAAATGAAAATGATTAATGAAGGTGTTCTTACATATCTAAATGGCTAGAAACTAGAGAGAAAGTATGTGTGAAAGGGATAAGAAAATGGTGAGATTTGGCTTGCTATTTATAGGCAAAATTCTAGCATTGTAGCCCGGTTCTGCCGCTTCCATTGTAGAATGGAACCGGCCAGTGTTCTTAAAGAGAACCGGCCTACAATAACCAAATTCGGATTTTAGGATAAAAAATCTTATAAAATCTTATGCAATCTTCAAATATTATAGCTAGATTTGGAAAGATATGATATGGAAATACTTAAAGATCAACTATATGTATGATGTCATGCATGATGTAAAATCCATTTTGTATTTTATTTTTACTTAAGTAAACTTGTGTATGTAAAATAAAAAGTTTAGTTGAGGCTTGCCAAAATAGAGTTTAATTGTTTAAATAAAGTACTTGTAGATGCAAAATGTGAAATGAGGTTTGATCATAATGCAACATAACAAACATGTACGAACATGTGTTGTAACATACAAAGACTCGAGACGTCGAGATGTGATGATGTATGTTGAGACAATATATGATAACGAGTAACTTGTACATTTAATGTTATATATTACAAGTTATATATATTTTGTCATTATCAAAACAAAAGAGAATGTGTAGATTAAATATAGTAATATTTGCACTAACAAAAATGTTTTCAAATATTTACTTTAATTTCGACTAAAAGACGAAAGATATAGATTTTATAAATATAAAATATATAATACTTACTATGTAATCTAAAAACATAAAAACACTTATCTTAGTTATTATTTTGGGTTACCAGGTAAAAATGTTGAAACTTATTACTTTTGTTTCCGTTCCTATTTATTTTCATATATATACTACGCTCGTTGCCGTGATACGTTGATCGAGTCAAAAACCACTACGAAAACCATACAACCAACGTTACTAAAACATTTTCCTAATAACCGTACAACTACTTTCTAAACACTTATGTATATCCGTAATTCACGTCATACTTATCCTAAACCGGCCGTTTATTCTTTAGGTCGTGACCGTATACCGTCGTCCTTTACCGCGTGATCTTTCTTCTAGTCTTTTCACTACTTCATTTCACCAATCATTGTGAGTTCGTAGCCACACATTTTACTATTTTATCTCATCATTTTTGGGGTGAAAACACTGCTTATTTCTTGGACACAAGTTTCTTAAATAACTTTTACATACTTACGTGTTGCCTAAGTAGCTATAACCTACTATGCCCCACTATCATGAACCGTTAATTACCTTGTGTAGGCGCGAGTGTTATAAATAGATTTATTTGGGATTGACATCCTTGTTCGGTTAAGTAGCGCTTACCAGTCCAGTATGTGGACAAATGAACATATACCATGTCGGAATTTGAATGTTTCGGGTTGAACATTTGCTTGGGCACTTATTATCTTTATTATGTCTGAAATTGATTGGCATGCAAACTGTCGTAGCCTCTGTGTCATGAGCTTAGCGCAACGTAAACATACTTTTATGATTGTTGTATGTGTTGCAACCATCACACGTTTCAAATATTATGTTCCATACTTGTGATATAGTTAAACCTGCGAATTCACCAACTTTATGTTGACTTTTCTAAGCATGTTTTCAGGTGCTTGACTGT
>BQNB010162068.1:0-14606 GCA_026074375.1 Tanacetum coccineum | reverse complement strand
AAATAATTAAGGTCAAAGTTGAAGAAAAAAGACTTTAAAAAGTCAAAAATGAACACTTAATATGGGACGGAGGGAGTATGATTTGGTTGCAATTTGCATAATGCAGTTTGACTGCATAAGGGGGTGTTTCGATTTGATTTGCATAGTGCAAACTGCAACTACAAATGCTCATGCCATTCAAATGTAAATGGTAGAGTATTTAGCACTTGTAGTGTGACTTGATGCGTATTTTATTTTAAAATATATTTTATTCAAGTTTTAAATTTATAAAACTCGATTCACCTAACAACGCACTAACGGGCAGAGAACCCAATCATGAGTAGTGTAGAGATGGTAAATCCGAGGTCGTCCCAAGAGCTAAGTGTTAATTAGTTTTAATTTGAAGTGTCGCGTTTTTAAAATAGTTAGAGATTAATTCAGAAAAGTAAATATGCGGAAATTAAAAGATATAGAAGATATCAGGGAGAAAGGCGTGCTAGCCTAGCCATTTCATTAATATCGTTATAACTACGTTTTCCTGTGCAATGTTACATCATGGTTTCATTAGTGGTTTCTAAAGTCGACAGACTTGAATAGATATCTTTAGTCTGCCCTATAATTTCTGCGATACCGAATCCCCCGAAAGTCACGAACGTAGGACAACCAGGTCATAGTGATTAATTCCAACTATCCCAAGAACTAGTCTAATAACCTATACAGATTATTAACCCTCTCTGAAAGAGTTCCTGTACTTTTTAAGTATATTAGGTGATAGAGTCAGTAACAGGGTTAGTTCCTACACTAGGGTTGGAATGATCAACCTTTCCTAGTACCCTGCTAATCCCATGTTTAAGTGGTAATCTAATAACAGGATTAACATGATCTAAACCACCCTCAATACTACCAAACTCTAGGGTTACACGAAAGTCAAAAGGATATCCAACGAAATCATGATCTAACAGGAAACAAACATTATAACGATAGTAAATTCATGACTAGGCCAGCACTTAAAGTGCTTAGCCGCTCATAGAAACAACACAGCAAGAATTAATAAAGATAATCATGTATGGAAAACTCATAATTCTTACAGAAGTTGTTTATGAACGATTAAATACAAAAGTAAGTTTAAGTGTGATCTCCCTTGGACTTCTTGTTGGAATTATTCTAGCTATGAAGGCCTTGATCACGGCAATCACACGCACTTCAGAACCACCTCTCCCTGGTTACACTCCGAAGTTTCCTCAAGATAGAGCCTGGCAGTCCCGGGTGCGAGATTCTAATCAAGGATAAACCGCGAATGATTAGAGGCAGGCACATTCGTGGCGGTAGCAACGGCCCTCGACCCTCAATCGTCAAACATTTAATAATCACAGAGTCACAGGAGAACGGCAGACGGCTCAGCGCTTCTGCTTGAGCCGTGCGCACTGCTATACGAGAGCTTCCCAGTTATGCCATTTTTGGATACAAGTGCAGAACTGGATCGCGATGCGGAGGAATGAATCCGATAAGCCGGAGTTAACGGTGGCCAAATCTGCGCGCCAAACTAGTAACCCGCCAGTAAGAAGTGTCATGTCTCTGAGGCTCGAAAACAAATATATTTATAAGACAGAGGACGATCTGAGTCATGTCGAAAGTCCAAGAAAATCCGCTAATAGAGAGCTGTGTAGACAACGTACACCTGCCGAAATCAAACTACTCCCTGAGAAAAATCTGGAGATGCGCGCGCTATAATACAGAGCCCTTAACGATCTGTTGAAGGAAATGGTTGATATCAAATTATTTGAATGAAGGCCCAACTATTTTTATTATAGATTTCGATAAGTTATGGCGTAACCTTTTAGAGGTTTACGCCGTAAACTGTTGATGTGCACTTTCCATCTTGCAAGCTTAAAGGATGTTACAACGTAATCAAGTGTCCACGTTACACCGTAATGCTGACTCAGATGTCTCATCCTTCCATAATAATAATGTTACAGTGTAAACCTTGCGTGTGGTTACGTCGTAATCTTGTTGGGTGACGTGTCTTGCCTTGAATAGGTTAGCTCAACTGCACAGTCATAGCATGTATTCTATCATAAGCTTAAGAATTAAACAAATCTACACCAGTTAGAGTTAGGGTCTAAAAAATTCTTAAAGGCAACACGGGTGACATAACACAGTTTTATTGGGTGATATAAAGGGTTAAGATAGACATGGGATACATATTTAATTGGTGTTAAGATAGAAACACAAAACAAATAGTCTTATATAATCTAAGGTATCCATAACCGGCTACTGTCCATCTATAGTCTAAGACTTTGAGTGCGAAAATCTGATCATATCATCAATATGGGTTAGCTAATGATTTGCGGAGCATGCTAACTCATTCTTCACTAGGTGGCTTATAGTTGCACCACCTTTATACTTTAGATGGCTTATAGTTGCACCATCCCCAAAATCACTAGGTGGCTTATAGTTGCACCACCTTTTTACTTAGTTGGTTTTATAACACGTAACCAACATCAGGAGTTATATCACTAGGTAGCTTATAGTTGCACCACTTTTTCTCTTTTTTTTACAATACTCATGTATATAACATATCACAATCCCCCCACTTAAGATAAAAAGTATCGAAAGTGATAATACCAAGGTTCTTCCATGATCAAAATGATGATCAATTAAAGAGCGTGAGTGCGCGAGTCGGAAGCGGCTAGGGGGGAGCCATTTTCGCGAGAGAGCGCGGCTGGTAGGAAGGTGTAGCCAGAAATTTCAACACAAGGATAAATATAGACTACAGGGTTGGCTAAGGCGAAATGGTGTCACGAAACATATAATAATAGGTGAAAACATAGATTGGCTTAACAAGGGTGATCTAGGGGTATCTTACACTAATGATGAGTGCAACAAAGTTTTTACACGGAGGTCGACAAGTCAGTGTATCATGGAGACCAATAAACACACACAATAATGGCTATTTGGGGTGAATTCCTAAAGTTCCTTCATAACCATCATATTCCTGCTAATCAATTAGGTCTCAAAATGATGTACAAGCCAAGTTCTAAAGTCTACAATACTACCGGCACACTCAATATTTTGGTGGATTTTTGTATAATGAGATGAAAATGGAACATTAGGCTTAAACCTCACCAAGTAATAATAAAGGGTAATGTGCATTCGACAAAGATTAATTCTAGTTAAATAAGAAAAACATGTCAAAAAATTTAAAATTGGTACCATTTTTTAAAGAAAACTAGAAAATCGAAGGCAAGAATAGGTCAAGTGATAATTCTACTCCCATCCCCCCACTTGTTTTGTACAATGTCCCTATTTTACATTAAGGAAATGAAATAAACAGGAAGAGTAGAATTAGAACAAGAAACTCCCTTGAGCTTTGCTTCTGAACATATGAAAATGTAATAAGCCCGTGGAGAAAATTCAGAAAATCTCCATCTTAAGCAAGCTCATTTTCCCTTGATCACTAAAACAAACTAATAACATAAAATCGCTCAAAAAGAAATATACAAGATATACAAACCTAGACTCACTTCTTATGAATCACGGTTGCATTACATAAGAAAACAAGCCTTTAAACCACTTGGGGGCCCAATTAGACGAGTGAAGTCTCCGTGAGGGTTTCCATAGAAACATACACACAACGTATCATTGTAGATAAGCAAGTTTAGCAATGCTCACGAACTTAATTTTAAGGTTTTTCAGAAAGAGGTTACAGCGTAACTCCGGTGGTTACGCCGTAATCATATGGTATTTTAAAATTTTAGTTTATAAGTTTACGGCGTAACCATAAGAAGGTTTACGTCGTAATTGAATGGGTTATGACGTAACCAAGTATGTTACGCCGTAACTGCTGCTAAATCAGCAAATCTACCATAAAATTACGGGTCGAGTTGGTCTCGAAAGTTGCCTCCTAGCTGCTAGAACCTGCAAAACAAAGTAAAACATGCAAATCAACTAATATGCCAAAAATGAAATTTATTAATAAAAAGACAAGTTGTCTCCCGACAAGCACTTTTGTTTATTAACGAGTCTTTAAGTTAGACTCATGCCCACTCTACTTTCATCTTGGGCGTCTACATCAAACTCTTTCTGGATTATTTCTCTGAACCTTAATCTATTTTTTCTTTCGAGAGGTAAAGTATCGTCCACTTCTTTGGTCACACAAACAAAACTTTGTCTACCTTTAAATAGATATTTCTTAACTTCGAAGGTTTCAACCTGAACATTAGGTGGATCATACTTTTCAATTTATATTCCCATTTCATCAGGTTCCTCTTGTTCTAATCCATGTTAATGCCACCAATATGTGCTAACTCTATGGACATCTTTACTTTATTCTCATATCTTATCAAGCATATGTCCTTTTTTTCCTATCCTAAGTTCATATTAATATGCTAATTGATCAATTTCTAAATCAAACACCCATTTATAATCATAAAAACTCCTAGAAAGTAGGTCCTTTATAATCCCCGATTCGTCTCGATAACATTCAATTAACCATAACTTAAGTAATGCTTTTTTACAGGTTCACTTATCTCAGCATGTCCAACCTTAATTAATGTTCACTCCTTAAAGGTGTAGTCTTTGGGTCTAGGGTTGTTAGATTCTTGATATGAGGTTCCTGGTGCGGGACTAACATTGCACCATTCGGCATATCTATCATCCCAAACTATACGATCAGTTTGATACTTCCCGTATTTTGCTAAAAGGTAGTCAAGAAAGGATAATCCTATTCTCGTTATGTTCTTTCTTTCATTATCATAGTTGCAGTACTAAAACCTTAAATTCCCGACCCTAGATACCCTATAGATTCCCCCTCCCCATCGCATATACTTTTGGTGGGGTCACAGGTTGGCGACATCTTAGTCTTTTCGTTGACAGTCTGCTTAATAGGTTTACAAAAATGTGCCCTAGGGGTATGTTGATATAGCTTAATTTTCTTTTTTTTACTGCCTTGATCGTGTAAACTATCATCAGGCGACCTATCACGTAAGTTTCTTGATTGATTATTGCTACATGCGGGAGATTGAGGTCTATTATCTAGGTTAGATTTTATCATAAAAAATTTCTCGGTAGGAGTTGTGAAATTATGATCTTTTTTCTCCATATCATAGCTAACCCTATTATAACACCCCGTGTTTTAGGGTCATTGTACGACGTTAATAAATTCACTATTTATTTTTAGTATTGTACGCGTTTGCTTTCAAATCGTAATCGTTAAGTTAAATCGCGTAAGCTAAAAATTATCATTCAATGTAAACGGGCATCAAACAATTAAATATTTACATCAAGCAAGTGTTAAGTAATTATTTTGAGTATAATTATTAACTTTGTTCATTTTATTTTTATTGGTTACGTAAAGTGGTTACGTTTCGCAATTAAATACATTTAAGCATACCCGGAAGCAACAATACCTATCTATAGTCAACCAAATACCCACAATTATACCCAATACTTAAAAATTACAAAATATCATCACTTATATACATGTATAACCGGATATAGAGTGAAAAACACAAGAAATATATTTATTTTCAAACTAACACATGTTATAAACAATTACAAGCAAACTCTCTTACACACCATGCCATTCTTACACACTTCCATACATTCTTACATAAAACCCATACATTTCTTACAAGCTAGTCATTCATAATTTAACCATGGTTAAGTTAGAGTAACCAATAGCTAGTTAACTCTTGCTATAAAAGGCCTACTATGCAAGTAAACATACACATCTCATTTTCATAGTGAAAACTTCACCATTTCCTCTCTTTCTTTTGCTCTAACCCATGGCCAAACTTAAAAACACACATACAATCCATAAAATTTTATTTACAACATATACAAGTGTTCCTACAACATATCTAAGGTATACCAAGAAGGTTTGAAGGCTTGGTTTAGTGTTTACAAGGGTTAAACAACAAGGATCAAGATCCATTATGAATTAGGGTTTTCTAAGTCTTGGAAGCTAGGGTTTGTTTGCTAAACAAGGGTTTAGATCATATTGTTCATCACCATACATCATATTAAGGTTACCTAAAAACCTTAATCTCTTTACTTTTGTGATTTTATGCATATATGATGTTTATGTAGTTAATCACCATCTAAGGACTTATTTACTTGTAAAAATAGATTTTTACACTTGTTTATGGTTTGGTAAACTCTTACATATGATATATGGATCTTAACATCATGTTATAATGGATGTGTAAGTAATGTACAAGTATGGTTTATGTATAAAAAGTATATATAAACAAGTTACCTAAAAAGTGTATATATTAAAGTTCATGAACAAATGAGTATGTAAACTAATGGATCTTGTGATTTCTTGGACAATATATGGACTAATCATGGACTAGAGACCCTAAGGATGTAATACATGTGATATAAATGGTTATAAAGGACTTGCAACAAAGTGGTTAAACTAAAAAGTTATAAAAACAACTTTTAAACACATTTTGAGAAATTTATAAAAGTGGACTGTTAGAATTCGAATTTTAAGGCATCTATTTTATGATTTTATAAAAACTACATGTACAAGGATCGTGGCATTAGAGAACCGATAAACCGATTTAGAACGAAAGGAGATCGCTAATTTTAAGTTATTCGGTTATTAAAAAACACGTTATAAAGAAATTTTAATAAAACAATTATAAAATACTTTCTGATATATGAGGTTAGTTATTTCTCAGATATTTACATATTTTTTAGGATTCCACAAACACTAAGAATCGAAATTTTCAATCAATAACGAAGGAGTTATGAATTTCACTACGATAATAAATACTTTTATAAAACTATTTTTATAAAAGTTTCTGTTCATCTCAGACATGAAAATTTTGAAAATATCATTAATATGATCGAACTTTTAATAACAAAGACGTGCTCGAAAGAATCATTAAAAACGGAGCTAAAACGAATAAGATACGACATTTACGGGTTTTACGATAACCAAATCTATAAAAATAAATTTATAAACTTTCATGAACAGTAAAAACCACTGTTCACCAGAGGACTAAAAATATGAAAATGTAATATTTTTATAACTCGTCTTAATACGAAAGCATGGACATAAGAAACGGGCTTAAAACGATAAAGTTACGTCGTTTTTACTAATGAAATGTTTATAAACGTTTTAACTTTATAAATACGATTTCACAAACGCAATCAGATGATACGACCTATAATGAATTAGGTTGCATTCGGGCGTTTTAGTGGCACATTTTCTATTCTGTGATATATGTTGTTATTCATTCGCTCGAGGTAAGTTTATAGCCCCATGTTTTACTGTTTTACAATATACTTTACAACTTTTGGGGTGAGAACATGCTTGTTACTAATCTCATTTACATGAATTGGTTTGAATTCATTACATGTGCATTGCATTCGTTTTACAAACTGGTCTGCATACTCAATTACTTATTTTGGGACGAAATACATTGCTTGTTTCACTTTTTTTGAAAACAAGGACATTACTTTACTTTTACCCAAATGATTACGGATTAGCTTAAGTGGATTGAACTGTAAATTACCTGGAAGGTGAGCCGAAGTATGAAAATAGATCAATATGGGTGTACATCCCCGTTGGTGATACTATCACCGGGAAAATTAACATTATAGCATGTTGAACCAATATTTACACAACACGAATAATTACGTGCCTTAAATAAAGTTGGCATATATATTAGTCTACGCAGGCAGTTTCATGAACTTACAGTAATCGTAATCATTGTTTTATACACACAAGAATATTTACGTTGCCTTGAATAAAGTGGCAATACATACTTTGAACAATGGTGGTCCAACTATACTTAACTTTTTGTGACTATTTGGGGATTGAAATGGTCATGCATACTTTACAACTCTTTAGTTTATAACATTCAATGTCATATATATGTTTTTGTGACTATTTGGGGATTTAAATGGTCATACATACTTTACGAACTTTGGTTCAACATTTATACTTAAACAAACCTATGAACTCACCAACTTTATGTTGACACTTTTTAAGCATGTTTTTCTCAGATGAATTAGATGCTTGGCTTATGTGATGTGCATTGGAGTCTAAATAGTTCAAGATTTCCTTTCAAACGACATAGTTAGAGGTCGTTCTCTCATGACTTGTGCAATGGATAATTAAGTAACGCACCCGGAAACATATTCTCCCTGCGACCCATTTTGGGGTGTTTACAGATTGGTAATCAAGCAGGTATATAAACTGAGGTTCATAATTTTACCTGACAAAACCACTTTCAACGATCATACTTTAAAAATATTTTTTTTACGGGACATACATACACTATTGAGTTGCATTAGTTGGTTATACTAGATGCTTTCATGATTGATATACGTGTTTATATTATAGTACATATATTACTATAAGGGTCTTGCTTATATATACAAAGATGTGTTTACATTCTTTCATACATACTTTACAATTATGTATATAAGGGTTATTTATATAAATACTAGAACATTTCTTAAGGCAATGTAGTATTATAAACTTGTAGGTCCTAAAGATTATCAAACATTACTTTACCTTACATGATACCATCATTCATTTATGCCATGAGTGCATATTCATTTTTACCATACACCATCTTACATCACGTTTATCATCCATACTGTACGCATCTTGCATGGTTTCATATAAAGACGACTTATATAAACTTTTGCACGTTCAGTTATGGATGCACCAACTAATCCCGTCTCTGTTGATACCACCTAAGGGAAAATTTGAAGATGCTAATGACAATGGTTTGGATGTTGACCACCCATTACCTCGGGCGGAGTGCAGATGCATTCCTATATTGACTATTGTTATGATATCTAGCCAGTCATGGTAGAGCTATTCCGAGTCATTCATGTGTATTTTCACAGGGGTAACCATCAGGGAGGATATGCGTACATTAGAAGGTTTAGGATTGGTATGGTCTAAGCATAGAATGCTTCTCTGCGTGGTAAGATTAGGACCATGGAAGCTATCGAGACAGTTACTCGTAGCCAAGAGAGGATGACTCGTAGGGAGATGGAGCGACAGTTGGCTTCAGTTCAGGAGTCACAGCAACATGACCGAGAGAATTTCAGGAAGCTCCATGAGTTAGTCACCAGTCAGCTCGGACGTCACCCATAGACACCTTGTTTTAGGAATTATGTATTAGCTTGTATTGGAAGTTGTAGTATCAAGAAAACTATGTAGTATCTTGGAGGGAAAACAATGAAACCCACTATCTATCGAATTATCGTATTATGAAATTTTTTGCCAATTTTACTTTAATTCCCTAAATTAATTGTGCAACACACTCTCTCAAATATCATGAAATCATAACGTTATTTGACGAAAATGAGCAATGCATCGTTAATCCTCAATTATACGTAGCTTGATCACCTATGTATAATTCAGGAAGGACCTTCATTTGTTAAAATTTGCTTACTAAGTCTTAAGTTTGATTGCTAATCATCTGTCTTTAAAGTCCTTTTCCAAAATCAATGAAAATTAATTTTAAAATGGACCTTGGATACTTAAAAGGGTGTTTGGGTCAAGAATAAAAATGGGTCAAAATGAGTTTTTAAACTATTTGGGTCATTAATCCAACTTTAACAATATCTTTTAAGTGGTTTCAATATGTTTTGATAAGCTTTCAAAGTTTAAAATTCATTTTTAAGGTTTTTAGTAATCAATGTTTGAATCTGAGGCAATTTAGTTTGATATATCAGCCTATCTGCTTAGAATTTGATTAATTGCTTGTTAATGTCATTTTAATACTTGTTTTTTTGAGTCTAATATGCAGTAATTTGATCTAGTTTAAGAGTGCATTTGCAATTTGAGTTTTCGTCAAAATCTGTCAAGTATCATAGTTTTCTATTTCAAAGTAAAAGTCCTTTTTCAAACCTCAAATTTAGATTAGTTAAAGTTGTTTTTAGTGTCTAAGTTTAAGAGCATAAGCTCATTGGTTGTCAATCAAAATCTGTTTTAGCTTATTTTGTATTTTTGAACTTATTTTAACAGCTTAAAGTAGGTCTGCAAAAAGCAATTTGTCTCTTAAAGAAAACAAAAAAGAGTGCATACTGAGTGAACACCCTTTTTCATCAAGCTTTTTTATAGCTTATTTGTATTTCAAGCTCCTTTTTAATTGCTGATTATTGTAGCTTATAGGACAAGCTTGAGCTACATATAAGCCTTTAAGCCATAAGGATCCATTAAGTAGCTTAAAAATAAGCTCAAAAAGTGCCCTACATGCTGTTTGGTTCTCATTTTTGGCCAAAAAGCTTATTTGCTTTTCTGAGCTTATTGTCTTATTAGACTTGCTTATTTGGTGTTTAGTCTTGCTTATTAGGTTAGTTTAAGAAACTTGTAGCTTATTTGACTTTAAGTTAAGCTTTTAAAAGCTTATTCCCAAATCTGCCTTTAAGTTTTAAGTTAAAACTGTCATCTTGCCTTTTCATACTTTTTAGCTTATTTGTTTTAGCTTATTTCTTGGTTTAAGTGCTTCTTAGGTTTAGGTGTTAAGCTGTCTTAGCTTATTTTGTTTTTTCTTTAGCTTGTTAAACCCAAAAGCCAAAATAGTTTAGGTTTTAAGGCTATTTAGCTTTTAAGTAAACAGTCATCTTTTAGAGCTTATTTCTAGCTTATTTATAGGTTTTGATAAAAAGTCACTTCACAAAAATTGCTTATTTTTAGGTCCTAAGCTTTTTCATAAAAAAGTTTGCGAAAATAAAAACATTGGGAGTGAAGGAGACGTCAAGGTGAGCAAGGCTCGAACCTGAGACCTCTCCCTTACTCAACCAATGCTTTACACACCACACCACACAACCATCCTGCCCTTGGGTCTTTTGCGTTATAACCTCACAACACTTTTCTTTTATACACGTTTTTTTCCTTTTTGGTTATAAGCCCTTTTCTGCTTATTTCAAGCTTATTTCAATAAGCTGTTGAACCCAACTTATTTTTTTAGATTTAGCTTAGTGCAAAGTATTTTTCACAAATTTTTTAGAATTTTCCAAATTAGTTTAATATTTTAATTAATTTTTTATATTAAAATTGTTTTTAATTCATATTAAATAAAATAAAGGTCACAAAAATCTAATTCTTTTTTTAAAAATTTTCTTTTATCATTTAGGATTTATAAAAATTAAATTTTTATTTGTTGGGTTAAAATTTTAGAATTTGGTTTTTAAAGAATGGGATTTGAATCCCGTTATCATTTTTAGTGTTTTAGCTTTAATTGCTTATCGTTTTTAGTGTGCCTTTATTTGTTTTAGCATTTTAGTTATAGAAATAGAAAACCAAATTCAATATTGACCATTCAAACGCGCGATCACAAACGTAACTGATTTTCAAATTCGCTCCTCGTCGGGAAACGACCCAGGAAGGTTTATTAGGGTTTTACTTTGGGTAAAAGTAATTATCCCTTTTAAAAGCCTTACGAAATTCTTATTATTGATGTTTTTGAGATAATTCTTATTATTATATATTTATATTTATATATATAGTAAAAAGGATTATTTTAAGCGATCAGCTAAGGTGAAATGGTGTAACGAAACATATAATAATGAGTGAAAACATAGATTGTCTCAACAAGCGTGATCTAGGGGTATCTTGCACTAATGATGAATGCAACAAAAGAATTTTAACACGGGAGGTTGACAAGTCAATGTAACAAGTCGTTAAACACACACATAATGACTATTTGGGTAAAGTCCTAAATGTTGCCCTCTCGAACCATATATTCCTGGTAATCATTTAGGTCTTGAAATGATGTACAAGCCAAGTTCTAAAGTCTATAATACTACCGGCACACTCAATATTTCGGTGGATTTTTATATAATGAGATAAAAACGGAACATCAGGCTTAAACCTCACCAAGTAATAATAAAGGGTAATGTGCATTCGGCAAAGATTAAATTTAGTTTAGTAAGAAAAACATGTCAAAAAAAATTAAAATTGGCACCATTTTTAAAGAAAACTAGGAAATCGAAGGCAAGAATAGGTCAAGTGATAATTATACTCCTATCCCTCCACTTGTTTTATACAATGTCCCTATTATACATTAAGGAAATGAAATAAACAGGAAGATTAGAATTAGAACAAGAAACTCCCCTGAGCTTTGCTTCTGAATATACGAAATGTAATAAGCTGGCGGAGTAATCTAGAAAATCTCCATCTTGAGCAAGCTCATTTTCCCCTGTGATCACTAAAACAAACTAACAACATAAAATCGTTCAATGATAAATATACAAGAAATACAAACCTAACTCACTTTCATAGGAATCACGGTTGCATTTAGCATATGCAACAAGCCTTTTAAACCACTTGGTGACCCAAGTGGACGAGTGAAGTCTCGTGAGGGTTTCCAGAAAACATACCCACAAAGTTCATTTAGACATACAAGGTTTAGCAATGCGTTAAAACTTTATTTTAATGTTTTTCAAAAAGGGGTTACGGCGTAACTCTCGTGGTTACGCCGTAATCATGTGGTATTTTAAAAAATTTGTTTATAAGTTTACAGCGTAACCATAAGAAGTTTTACGCCGTAATTGAATAGGTTACGGCGTAACCATGTATGTTACGCCGTAATTGCTGCTAAATCAGCAAATCTACCACAAGATTACGGGTCGAGTCGGTCTCGAAAGTTTCCTCCTAGTTGTTGGAACCTGCAAAACAAAGTAAAACATGCAAACCAACTAATATGCAAAAAATGAAATTTATTGATAAAAAGACGGGTTGTCTCCCGATAAGCACTTTTATTTATTAATGAGTTTTTAAGTTAGACTCATGCCCACTCTATGTTTCGTCGTGGGCGTCTACATCAAACTCTTCCCGAATCATTTCTCTGAACCTTGATCTGTTTTTCCTTCCGAGAGGTAAAGCATCGTCTACTTCTTTGGTCACACAAACAAAACTTTGTCCACTTTTAAATGAATATTTCTTAACTTTGATGGTTTCAACCTGAACTTCAGGTGGATCATACTTTTCAATTTTAATTCTTATCTCATCACGTTCCTCTTTTTTAAATCCATGGTCATGCCACCAATATGTGTAATCTCTATGGACATCTTTACAGTATTCCCATATCTTATCAAGCATATGTCCTTTTTTTCCTTTCCCAAGTTCATATTCATATGCTAATTGATCAATTTCTAAATCAAACACCCATTTATAATCATAAAAACACCTAGAAAGTGGGTTCTTTATAATCCCCGATTCGTCTCAAAAACAATCAATTAACCATAACTTAAGTAATGCTTTTTTCACAGGTTCACTTATGTTAGCATGTCCAACCTTAATTAATGTCTACTCCCGAAAGGTGTAGTATCTGGTCTGTGGTTGTTAGATTCTTAAGATGAGGTTCTTGGTGCGGGACTAACATTGCACCATTCGGAAAATCTATCATCCCAAACTAAACTATCGGTTTGATACTTCCTGTATTTTGCCAAAAGGTAGTCAAGAAAGGATAATCCTATTCCTGTTATGTTCTTTATTTCATTATCATAGTTACAGTACCAAAACCTTAAATTCTAGACCCTAGATACCCCATAGATTTTGTTCCCCCCATCGCATATACTTTTGGTGGGGTCACAAGTTGGCCACATCTTAGTCTTTTCCTTGACAGTCTGCTTAATAGGTTTATAAAAGTATGCCCTAGGGGTATGTTGATCTAGCTTAAATTTTTTTTCTTACTGCCTTGATCGTGTAAACTATCATTAGGCGACCTATCACGTAAGTTTCTTGATTGATTATTGCTACTTGTGAGAGATTAAGGTCTATTATCTAGGTTAGATTTTATCATAAAAAATTTCTCAATAGGAGTTGTAAAATTATGATATTTTTTCTCCATATCATAGCTAACCCTATCGTTATCGATTCCTAAAGAAATTTATTTTTCAAAAACATTAATTTCCGCGTTAATGGTTGCTAAGAAAGGCATGCCTAGAATTATTGTCTCATTAGGAGTTTTATTGATAATTACGAAATCTAAAGGAAATAAGAATTTATCAATTCTAACTAGAATGTTTTCGATTATACCTAAGGGTGTCTTCTTCATCATATTGGCCATTTCAATAAGCATATTGGTGTTCCTCAGGTTGGCTAGTCTTAAGTACTCAAATATGTTCCTAGGCATGACATTTACACTAGCACCTAGATCAGCCATACCATAAAAGTTAAAATTACCAATAGTGCAAGAAAGTGTGAAATTCCCTGGATTTAGCTCCTTAGGTGGAAATTGGCACTGTAGGACCTTGGTCGTCCTTTCCTCTTTATTTTGAGCTCCCTAAAAGTCAGATACTCCATGGAGATTGTTAAGCTTACTTGAAGAGATATGTCTATGTGGCGTCTTATGATTAGCATTAACCACTTTTCATTGCCCGGTAGATGAGCTAGGAGCTCCATTGGTTGTCCTAGAATGGAGTTCCTTGGGTAATTGCTCGATTTGGGTTTTTAGGTTTTTAAGAGAGGCGCTTTGATTCCTATTGTTAATCTTCGCATTTTCTTGGAGTTTCTTAATCCATTCTTCCTTTTCGGCGCTTCTTGTTGCTGATTCTTCATGATGCTTATTCATAAGCTCTTCTAAGCTTGGTCTCTTCTCCTCATAAGGTGGTCGATTATCTGTACGAGTGTAGTATCTCGG
>BQNB010162067.1:0-14606 GCA_026074375.1 Tanacetum coccineum | reverse complement strand
TCAACCGAATATAAGTAGTAGGTTTTTTGGGTAGAACCGAAAATCAAATAAACTTAAATCAAGCTGATTGATTTCGGCTAAAATAAGAAGAGGAGATTGACAGCCAGTGTGTGTGTTGTGAAGTATGTTATTTCGGCTGATAAGAGCTAGGGATGGGGTCTATATATAGCCCTCAAAACCCAATTGTGATAAGACTTGAAAACCTCAAGTTTAGCTTTATCACAACACTCCCTAGCTTATCACAACACTTCCTCTCATCTTATCTCTACATACAATGAACCAAGACATCACCAAGAATCTTCTTTTTCCTTCTATTAACCGGCCACAATATAGATATATAAAAAATTCTTGTCTTAATCATTATATGTCCACATGGTTTACATAGAAACTTTTCGTGAAGTATCAAACGTGCTCTAAATGTTTTTCGTGTGTGCCCCCAATAGGCTCACACATTTCTAGCTGTATGTGTGTGCATCCAACTTTCATAATCCAACAGTAATACCAAGTGACAGTTGCACATACCAGAATTTACTCCACGAGTCTAATTTCTCTTCGGTCACCATTCATCACTACATGGGTTATCCTCATTAGCTCTGCTACATGGATAATCATCTTCACCATCATCTAATACCTTACATCATCATGCACAAGTATGGCTTTTTTTATGTGCGTAGTGCATTATGTGCGGACCGCAAAAATCAGCTTTAGTCGTCTAACAACATATCATATTTTTTTGGTATATCGTTTCCCCGGTAAATTATATAACTCCAAAAAACAGTTAAGAACATAGAATGTGGGTGAATCCCACGTCTCAACTCAAAACTAGGCGAAAACAAACACACGAAGTGTGCTTCAGACCTAACCTATCAAAAGAAAGACATCCCATATATAATTAAAGACATACTACAAAAGCTATCTAAGTTGACTACGAAGATTAATAAAAACTTCATTTGAGCATTAGTCAAACCAGGATCATCGAAGTCATCATCATCAGTGGTAGATTCATTGTATACCTTTCTCCTTCCTTTGTTTATACAAGCTTTTATTTTCCGCTCCACTGCCACTTTTAGAGGCTTTATTACATTTGAAGCTCATAGAATCCATAAGTGGTAGATTCATTGTATACCTCTTTCCACATCGCTATCATCATCCTCATTAAACACATCATCTAGCTTTTTAGAAACCACATTAGAAGAAATAGGAAGCGTTGATTTAGAAGGTTTTAACAGTTTTCCCTCATCATCCACTAACACAAGTTTCCCCTCACATTCAGATCATTAATCCTTTCAACCAAAGGTGTATTACTTGGACTACCAGAGGCCCAATCAGTTTCTTGGAAAACAATCTCACACAAGTGGTCGAGTGCACATGCTTTTGCACGTTCTCCTGAAAACATTCCACATACTTCCACTAACCCATACTTTAGTATTTGTTAATTCTATAAAGTTAATTGATCCTTACTTTAGCTTTATAGAATTTCCCGCCTAAACACCCGTTAGAGGCACGCTTAAGTTCTACTTGCTTTTATTCAAAGGGTAATAGGATCCTCAGGGTATTGTCACCACTGACACTCCTTAAACCTTCAGAGTATTCATTCTACATACCATCTGATATCCATATCAGCTGACGAGTATGTCTTCAAGTAATCTTCATCTTCCTTGACAATGTATTTGACTTGAATACCTCTGAGGTTGCTCGCTGAGTTTTTGCACTCATTAAGTCCTTTACTACCCATTGATATTTTACACTCAGCGGGTCTTCATTACCCGCTGATGCTTTGCACTCAGCGGGTCTTCATTACCCGCTGATGCTTTGCACTTAGCGGGTCTTCATTACTCGCTGATGCTTTGCACTCAGTGAGTCTTCTATACTTAGCCTAATTTCAGTTTAAATCTAGGTAGAGACAATTGGGTACTTAATTGGCCTAACAGAATCATTTTATCTTTTATTTTTAATCGACTTTCTTCCGCGTCCTCAAGAGTTTCCTCATAATCAGGTAAATCAACCTTCAATTTATTACTTATGAGTTTTTGGCCATTATAAGTCATTGGATTTGTTGTAATGGATTTCTTGATACAATCCGGATTCTGATAACCCAACCTAGTTTTCATGTGTGGATCATAAAACGAATTTAATTTTTACCGAATATATGAATTGTTTAAAGTAAATGTGACAATATCATCAAGATACTTGTTCTCTCTAACTTCTAAAGCCTTTTTGAACGATTCAGTTTCATTTTTTATTTTCAAAGTTTCATCACGTATTTTTTAAACCTGATATCAAATTTCTTCTTTTTCGTTGTAAAGTTTCTCAATGTTTTCCTTTTCAACACTTATTTCTTGTTGCAATTCCTCATATGCTTATTTGTAATTTATGAATTAGACTTGTTTCTTTTCAAAATCTTTAACCCGTTCTCTACACGTCTCAAGTTCCCTTTTGCTTTTTCAACTCATTATTCATTTTGCGTTGATTTTCAGCTTCTACTTGAACATTATAAATCACGGATTCAATATCAGCATAAGGTCGATCATGAGCATTTGAATCATATTCATCTTTTCCACCATTATCCTCCACATAAGGATCATCAAAAATGATGTCAGAATCCATTTGATCATCAATAAATGTGTGAATAAAAGTTTCTGAGTTTCTCATGACTCTTGTGTTCATGAACGCCTTTTAAGAGTAATCCATTTATTAGATCAATTTTCAAAGCATTTACCTCACTGATAACCTTAGGATCATAAGTCGGTTCAACATTAGACTTGTCATCAGTTTGTTAAATGTGTGCCATCATGATCACCGATCAATTACGCTCCTCCTGCTGATCATCACCATAAGCATTCATGAGCATGAAGTTATTTTTTATTTTTTATTTTTGGTAACCATGGTTTTCGCTCCAGCTTTATCTTTTGCAGCTAGCAGCATCTACTCCCTGAAATACTTAGCATCTAGGTCTTGGACAAGCATGTGCATAGTGGCCTTTTTCATTGTAGTTGTTACACTGAACATTGGTCTTTCCTGGAGTTGACATGGTTTTTGGAACCCTCTAAACATTTTGATCATATTCCTCAATCTTCTGAACCAGTTCAGACCATTTCCTGCATTAGTTTCTTGAGTCTTGTTTGTCCTTCTTGTATTCCTATTACCATTCTCATCATAGCCAACATTCTTGCTTTGTATATCAACTCGCTCGCGTACGGGAGCCATCTATGTATTACAGCTTGAATTCCTTGTAACTTTGATTGAAGTATAGGGCAGTGCGATTATTGGTTATGAAGTGTTGAGTAAATGTTACGTGATAGCACAGTGGTGCCAATAATATTCATTTCAATTTGAAATCTTGTCTATCCTAAGCATATCCGAATATATCCCCGTTGATATCATCTACGTAATCAATTACGGTGAAAGAAGATGAGTGACAAATTATGGATGGTCACGTGGGGTGAACAGAGTTAAGATGTACTTTCATAAATGATGGAGGACGTGAATGGGCATGTAAATTTGCAACTAAGTATATGAGCCTCACGCGAACTTTCTTTGCTTAGACGCTTTGACACTGTGGTTCAATTGGACTCAATGTAATCATACAAAAAATAAAATTTTTCTTCCGAGAATCCAACTTTTGACGAGTCAATGGATTGGAAATGTGTTAGATCCTACGAGCTATGCGAAAGGGTAGTATCAGAAACATTAATTTTGTCGATCAATATTTGAAATTCTAAATGTATTACGTTTTCGTAAGCTAAGCAAATAAATATACTTTTGTACGTATACGAAATGGTAATTTGAAATGCGTTTGAAGTATAAAAAAAACCTTCGATAAGTTAATCTAACACCTAATTGAATAATGAAGCTTACAGAGCAATTCCATCCTACGAGAAGCTTAATGGCGGATCTGAGTTTAACACAATTAACGCACGTTTGATTCACAAAAACACAATTTAGATGTCTCCCGGATCTGATACCACTTGTTATACATCATGTTTGCATAAGTTTGGCCGATATAAAGAAGGTTAAGAATAGAGAGATGGGAGTGATATATGATTGTTTTTTACACATTTATCATTTTTCCAATAAAGAGCAAAAATATAAAGGAAGTGGAGTGATAAACAAAGACTAAGTGTATTCTAGATCCTTAGCTTACTAGAGTATTTATAATAAACATTTCTACCCATGCTACTTTGTCTATTTGGACCAACTTATTACTTAAGTTTTGACCAAATTTGAGAGTTTATTACATAATAAAGTAGCGAAACTAAAAGTACTATTTTTACAATGACCTGAGAGTGGGATAAAACACATTTATTAAACTTAGAAACACATCCAATAATTGTTTTTAATGTTTTTTCATTTATTGACATGCGAACTTATACAACGCATTTTTTAGTTTTATATTCGCTTTAAACTCAGGTCACGTGTTACAACCAAATTATTTTTGTAGTCAAACACTTATATTTTGTGTCATATTGTTGATTTGTATTTAAGAAAAAGTGGGTAACAACAAATGAAACAAAATAACCAGAATTTAGAGGAGGCCGAAAGGTTTTAGTGTTCATAGTGCATCTTAATTCCTCCTCTTCTTGTACCCGAATAATTTATTTAAAACACATTTGTGTATGTCCACCAGGCAACTTCAGTCTTTACTAATACAAAATTGTAGATTTTCCGATTAAGCGCACAATTATTTTTTGTTATGCACAATCATAGCACCTAACTAAAACATTCACAATTGAAGTAACTACTTCACAAACATGAATATAAAGCAACACATTATTGAACCAAAACATACATCATTAGAAACAAATTGTTTTTAAGCCATGTCTATTACACTAAATTGCAAGAGTTTATAGTGAGTTGGAACAGACACATATTGCCTTGCTAAGTTAGTTCTAAAAACATAAAGAATGTGCATCATAGGGAGACAAGTTTTGTCAATGAACAAACATATGTGTGTAGGACAAAATTCAAATTCAATTCCTTACTAGGATTGCGAAATCCCGCAATCTTCACAAATGATAGGCGTTTTCAATCCTATTTTCGGATCTTGGCTATTCTGTTGTTAAATAACGATGGCAATTGGCACAGGTCACCGATCTAATAATTATTCAGAAAGCAAAAGGAACGATCATCTCGATAATAATCGTCGTCAAGAGCAACGTAACAAAGGTATTCCCAACAAATCCCATCCTAATTTTCGTGAGGAACATAAGTCGTTTTCATCAATCTTTGTTTCTAATATCCCATGGAATGCGTCGGTCCAAGATCTTTGGGATATTTGTAACAAATGGGGTGTGGTGATCGATGTTTACATAGCTGCAAAGAGATCCAAATCGGGTCATCGATTTGGTTTTGTACGTTTTATAAACGTTAATGATATCAATCAGTTAGTTTCCAATCTAAGAACGGCATGGATGGGTGGTTTTCATTTATTTGCCGATGTGGCGAAGTATGGTCGAACTTATAATAGACCTGTGGAACGTTCTGGGGACGGCAAACCCAGTGTAGGTTCGAACTCTCAATCTGTTAGTATCAACGAAAATGTTTTTCAGTCTTTTAACTCGTATGCTAAAGCGGTCCTGGGCAACAAATCAGTGGACATGTCGGGCAAATACGGTACAAGTAATGCTGGAGCAGAATCTGTGGGGGTGTCGGATTGTAACAAGGTATATAAGGAAGCGGGTAATGAAGCGGTGATGTCTATCTCGGTAGACGATTGTATTGATTTGGATGGTATGGAGCGTAGTATTCTTGCTAAAGTTAAAGATTTAAGTGTCATTTCAGAGCTTCTAAAACATATGTCTTCTGAGGGATTCGATGATGTTGGTCTTAGATATGTTGGGGGACGTTGGGTTTGGTTGGAATTCGACTCTATGGATCAAGTGGAAAGCGTCAAGACTTCAAAGGCGTTAAAAGAGATATTTTTGGAGTTCAAAGATGTTTCTCACGATTTTATTCCAGATGAAAGATGTGTTTGGATAGACCTGGTGGGTCTGCCATTGGCATCATGGGC
Organism: Tanacetum coccineum; assembly: GCA_026074375.1. Taxonomy (NCBI): domain Eukaryota; kingdom Viridiplantae; phylum Streptophyta; class Magnoliopsida; order Asterales; family Asteraceae; genus Tanacetum; species Tanacetum coccineum. The sequence goes on along the minus strand of BQNB010162067.1, from coordinate 8,596 downwards.
TCCAGAGGTTTATAAGAAGTTGGGTGGTCGGTGGGGAAGCAGCGTGTTTACGGATATGGTAAGTGATGGACCAATGTCTCATGGGAAGGTTTGTGTCCTTACAGAGTCTTTACATCGTGTGATAGAGTCCTTTATAGTTTCATATCGTAATCGGACTTATCGTATTATCGCTACTGAGTTTGCATATTGGGCGCCCAATATTGAATCGATGGAGGTCAATTCCGAGTCTAATCCTCTGGAAAGGAAGGATGCAGAGGGTCCTAGTTTGGATGAAAGTTTGGAAAATGAGGAGCATTTGGATGTCGATAGTTGTGATTCAGATTCCCCTAAGAATGTTAACAATGATTCGGTGTCGCCTTCTAGTCGGGTTTTGCGAGAGGAGGATGTTCGTGGGGTGGAAAGTGATCTTGTGGACTCCTTTGAAGAAGGCGAGATTCGTGATGATTCGGTCTTGTATAATGATGGGTGTATTAAGGATTGCATGGAAAAGAATTTGGAAGATGATGCTGGTGAGATTCTTGGAGTTCATTCTCAGGGTGATTGTGGTAATGTTACCACTGATGATAATGAGGATGTTACGCAAGTTATTGCTCCTGAAAAAGACTCCATCATTGCGCCTCCATCTACACCCCCGGGTAATGATTTAAATATTGCTGTTGAGTCTGGTTCTTCGTGGATTGATTATATTGGTCCTCTAACTAGTGACGAGATAAATTCTGATAAACGATGGAGCTATAGAGACCCCAATGGAAATATTCACGGGTTGTTCTCTCTCGCGCAACTACGTTCGTGGAAAGATTATTTTCCTAGCGATCTTCAGATTTCGCAACTGACGGAGTCGGGGGAAAGATTATGATTCCTAGCGACGTGTCAGATATGTAGTTATTATGGCAACGTAGTAAAGAACTATTCTTCTTCAAAATGCCTTAACTGAGACAAACAAAGGATGCCGGATCGATCGCTTTGAGATGTGTTATGATGCCTCAAGGTGTGTTCGTTCGATCCTGTTAGTGTTTAATTCTGCTGGTGCACGGATAGTGGATCTTTCTATACTAATAGCCTTTGTTTGTTTGTGCGAGTTCGTTTTGTTAGAGTTTTTTTCTGTTTCCTTTCCGTTCTTGTGATATTTTGGATCTTGTTTGCTGTGTGATATCGTTCTGCTATTCTTTCTAGCCCTTTTTTAATAAAATTCCATTTGCCGTTAAAAAAAAACAGATGTGGTAACAAACATATCTTTTTTCAAATTTTGAATTATTTAGTCAAATGTACACTTAAAAATAAATATTTGATTGACAAATTATTTAACCGTTCCTACATTTACATTGAAATAGATGGATTTTGAATAACCATTTCCCAAAGCTGGGTCGTTTTGACATTGCAAAATCTCTTTGAAGGGATTGAAGACAAGGCCATGAAAGGACCTTTGAAATCAACACACTGACTAACCTGCATCTTGCTAACAAAGTTTAGTTTTAATAGGTTGGGAACAACTCGACAATGGAAGGTATGGATTTGACCCAAAACATACATCCGCATCACCTTTCATTCATATTGTTGCTTGAACATAGGGATACCATAGATCATTCTCAACCGTATCTAGCATTTGAGGCTCCGTAACAGAATAAAAAAATCATGGACTCAAGAAATAAGTAGAAGATCATAACAAACCACATATTTAATTATTTTTATCATACCAGCTTCTGTCCATTATGATATATTCCATGTTTGATGATCGCCGTTTGGTTGACAGTGCAACGAGTTTTTTTTTGCATCTAGAGTCCCTCACGAATACGAACAACGTAAATGAATATATGTCTCTTACAATGTGTAGAGGTTCCTAGATAAACAACCAATTGTCCAAACCTAAGTCCATGGAGTGGTTATCGATTAAGGAAGGCAGAAGTGTATTATTGTGTGTAATAACACATAAGCATTACTCTTTCCAAAACACGATATGTTTTATCAAGGTTATAAATAGGTTGTGAGTTTGGCTAGCGCCTAGCCAAGCCTCAAGCTTTCCGCGTAGGGGCGCTGTCGACTGACGTTTAATGGAGGCATCATAAAAGCGGCAATAAAGATTCTTCTATGATTTTATATCAACAATTATAAAGTTATACGAGTGACAAATATTATTAAATCAAGTCTCAATAAAATATATTAGTAATCCACCTCGCATAAAGGAACTTAAATAATAGTAAAATCGCCTTAAAAAACACTTCAAAAAAAACTCGTCCACCCTTACCTCTTCGTCTCCCCTTTAACGCGCAGGCAAGCGCCTATAGTCGATGCCTTTGTTTTTTCGTAACGTAGACGATGCGCCTCGCGCCTTGGCGCCGTCATGATGCGCCTTTTAGAACCACTAAAAGAAGGCCATATTGTAGACTCTGATATCAAAAATTAGCATAATATGTATCATAAAAAAAGAATAGTCAATTAAGAAAAACATTTTCCCTAAAATAAGGTTAGTATCCATATTAAAAAAGTTGAAGGTGACTGTCTATAAATAAAACGAAATTAAATGTTTATTTGTCACAACCAATTATGATTAAACCAACAAAAATTATAACAGTGGAACGAAATTAAAGAATTAAATCGAAACAAAAAAAACAAAACATCTAAACTTAAACTGGAAATTTAAAAAATATAAATACCTTTTTTGTCGAAAGTTAAACCTAATTTGGGAGATATAAACTCTTTTTTGGTTTAAAAGTTTAGGAGAAGATACCATTTCGATGACATTTTTTTTTGGAGAAGTTTCAATGAGGGAGTTACCGAGTTTCTATGATTAAGAGAATGAGAAGATTTGATTTCTTTTTGAAAAAGATAGGGAGAATAATACTGAGAGGGTGCATTAGCTTTTGGTCAACTTTTGATTAATTCAATAGTGACTATTATTGTAGAAACAATGATAATTCATAAGAATGTCAATTCGTAAAAAAGAATGTCAATTCATAAACATGTCAATTCAATAATACTGCAATTATAAAAGATGAAGAAGTAATTCAATAGTGACTATTATTGTAGAAACAATGATAATTCATAAACATGTTGATTAATTCGAGAGTATGTGACCGTCTGTAGAAATTCGTAAAAAAGCATTAATAATGCACATAATTCCTAAAAACTAAAATTATACAAATCAAATAATGTGTCTAGCTAATTTTAAAACATCGTTGGCATATATAGACAAGTACCCTATGACGATTAACCGGTGAAATAAAGAGAATTTGATCCCGGTGAGGTCCGGTTCACCCGTTTTTATCGGTTCCGACGGGTCCTCTCCGGTTCATCTTCAGACGAATTTTTATGGCTAGCCGAACCGATGATAACTCAGGTTCTCGGTTGAACACGTTGGTCCGGTCCGGTTTTCAAAACTATATGCACCATCATTTCAGGGAGACACCATATGTACGCTTTTATAGATATATTTAATTGTTGTACAATGTGAATATATGATATTTTTTTTTAACTAATGGGGTATATTAATCATTTATTAATTATGTATTAAATATTTATATTTTTAAATATTTATATAATGGGGTGTTTTAATAGGAGTGTTAATTATGTATTAATTATGTTTTAATTGTTAAAGAGTAAACTACACCGTTCGTCCTTGTGGTTTGCGTTGACCGCAGCTTGTAGTCCTTTGACCGAAAAAAATGCACCGTCCGTCCTTAAGTGGGAAATGTTTTCTGTCGTTGGTCCCTCCCTCTAACGGACTTCAATAACGCTTGTTAACTGCCCATATGTGATACCCACGTGAGGCCATTTTGGTCATTTCACTCGTTATATTATCATCTTCCTTTTACTTTACTTTCTTTATCTTCATCTCAAAACACCCTTTTTACCCACCTTAATTTTCTTCCACCAATTTTATAAATTACCAAGATCTTTTATCACCAATTTATATCACAGTAAATCCATATCATCGAAATCATATTAAATTCCCAATTCCAACTATTACTTTCTTCTTGCTTTTTGAGATCCCCTCCACTGCAACAATGACAACCATTTTTTTTTTTTCATTTACAAGTTATAAAAAAAAAACGTGAACATCCAACCCAGCTTTCATTATCCAAAAAATTAAACTTATTAATTTCATTTAGGTTTATCTATATTTAATCTCACCAAAATCTTTGGTTTTCAAAAACTGAAATTAAACCATAAAACTAATCTAACAAAAACTTGTATTCAAATGGGTTCGGGTTGATAAAAAGTCAAGCTCATATAGGTCGGGTCGAAACCCACCTGCAACCACCATCTTCACAAAGTAGGTACGGGTTACCATTTTCCCAACAGATCTAAGACAGACGAATCAAACGGACACACCCTCGCAATAGACTTGGGTTCATGTTTTCGATTTTAGTTGTAATTCATTTAGATATTTTGTTTGAGATCTTGTGAATTTTTTTTAGTTATCAATGGAGTTTGTAAATCATAGATAAATATGATTCGGTTTTTGTAAATCTCAACGTGCAAATCCAAATATATATTCTTGTTAATTATTTGCACAGTAGATGTAAACTTTTTTTGGTTTGGGATGGGCTAAAGAATTAAAGGAAACTAATGTGGATTGATGAATATGGGTGTCGGTTTGTGTGGTGTATATGATGTTTTTGGTGTTTATGGATTTTGATTTATGTTCTTGACTATATATTCTTGAGTGAAATGGATAGAGTTGCAATGTGGTAATACTTGTGGTGACTTGATAATGATGCTGCTGGTGGGTGTGGCAAGTGGCGGTGGTGGCGGTGTTAGGGGTAACGGTGGCGGAGCGGTGTTGAATAAATGGATATTGTGGTTGAAGATGATAAATAAAGAAGATGGGATGCTTGGATATGAATTTCAAGATTTATTCAGTTGGTAATTGTGGGCCATATAACTAAAATGACCAGGTTACCCTCGTGTGGCTGGCATATGAAGAATTTAACGGAACAAATTAACAATCATTAAATAGAGGGACCAACGACAGAAAACGTTTCCCACTATAGAACGGACGGGTGGCATTTTTTTGGTCATAAGGTCTACAATAGTTTTGTGGTAATGCAAAACCACAAGGAAACGAAACGGATGTTTAGTTTACCATTGTTAAAAAATTCAATTTTGATTTCTTTTGGTTGTACAGTCATGCTTTAAATGGTTGTAACTTAAAAATTCAAGCCTTTTAATATTAGAAGGGCAAAAAATGCTTAATATGTAGTAGGTTGGAGCACGGTCCGACGACCGGACCGGACGCCAAGACAAGGACTGGACCGAGGACCGAAATGGTCCAAAACGCCGGACCGAGGACCGGACCCAAATGGTCCAATCCGGTTCGGTCCGGTCTTCGGTCCGGTCCGGTCCTACAAGGCATAATCGTCGGGTTTTCTGTAAGGACCTAAGGACGAACCGGAACGAGGACGATGTAATGAAAACCATGGACCGAGGACCGGACCGAAATATGTTCGGTCAGGGCCGGTCGGTCCGTTCCGGTCGACGGTCCATTTTGCTCACCTCTAATATGTAGTATAGATTCGTATGCAGAAATCAACGTGGCAAGATGACATGAAAGGTTATTTTAGGAGAAAAATAAATACGTTCGTTCAAAAAAGAAACTAAATACGTTTGCTATTACTCTGTTTTATAGGATTGTATAGATAGATAGATGTAGTATAGATCCGTATGAAGAAGTTCACGTGGCAAGATGACATGAAAGGTTATTTTAGGAGAAAATTAAATACGTTCGTTCAAAAAAGAAAATTAAATACCTTTGCTAAAACTCTGTTTTATAGAAGAGTTATAGATATAGATAGATAGACTGTTAAAATTCTAATTATGTTTCTATGAGTTGTACACTATGCTTAAATGGTTATAACTTGAAAATTCAAGCCTTTTAAAATTAAAAGGCAAAAATGCTTAATATATAATATAGATTCGTATGAAGATGTCCATGTGGCTAGATGACATGAAAGGTTATTTTATGAGAAAAATAAATCGTTTGCTGTTTTATAGAAGAGTATAGATAGATAGATATAGATATAAATAAATATAGATAGATAAATAAATATAGAATACATAGATAGATGTTTTATAACTTTATAAGAAAAAGCGGAAATTGGTTAACAATATCAGCTCATATTATTTTTGATGGTGTTTTGAAAACAGGTTCGAATTATTCGTTTCGACATATTAAAACGAGAACCGATTGGTTGGAACCGGACGATTGAACCAGAAAAAAGCGAGAACCAATTGGTAATTTTTAAGGACCAAAGGATTATTTTAAAACTTATTGAAAGTAAAATTTGATTTTGAACTTTAATAAAATTACCTTTCTAGTACAAACCCAACTCCTATTTATATTAACCTTACCGAGAAAAAACTACTTTTATTTTCATACAAAAAATTACCGATTCACAACAAACCCTAAACGGCCGTTTCAATCAATCTCTGAATCATAAATTCAGGTATCAAAACTACCGTATGTTGTGATTTATTTTGTATTATATCTTATTACGTTGATTTAGGTTTTACCGTTTTTGATTTCATGTATATTGTTCGTAAATATTTTTTCGGGGTAATTATGGTCTCGGACCATTTGGCCGACCAATCCACGCGGTTTGAAACCATGCGATACAGAATTTCCCGTAGAACTTCACAATTTAGTGATGATAGTCACAAGTTTTTTTTGCAACTAGGCGACCGTATATTGTTTGTTTGTTTATATTAGGGGGTGTTTGTTTAAGCTTATACTTGTAACTAAAATTTTCGGCGAGTAATTTTTTTTGATTATATGTTTTTCGTGACGATGATATATTATGCAGTTAAGAGCAGTGTTGCTAAATCGGTGTAGGCGGCCGATTAATCGGCGCCTAGGCCCTAGGTGGAGTTTAACCGCCTTGATTTTCACTAATCGACCTTATTCATCGGTTTGGTCAAAATCTGTCAACATACCGATTAATCGGATAAAAATCGGTTAAATCGGGCATACATTAGCCAAATCGGACAAAAATCGTCCAACTCGGTTACAGATAGAAATCGGCCAAACCTTGGATAAATCAGCTAAATCGGACATATATTTCCAAATTTGTATAATTTTATATATAAAATGTCTAATGCGATTGATCTTCGATTAATCCCCGCTAACCAATTAATCCCTAGGTGGTAACTGGCCACCCAACTAGCGCCTAGCTATTTTTGCAACATTGGTTAAGGAATACTTGCTCGTTATTTCTAGGGTAAAGGCCATTTATTACCAATCTACTTTCTCATTTGTACCGTAATGACCAACTTACTTTTTTTCGTACTCATTACACCCATATACATTCAAATTTTGTTCGATATCACCAATATGACCACAAAATGACTATATTACCCTTATCTTCTTTAACATATTTTCAATCATAATTTTTTAAATCTTAATCTTTTAAAAAGTACTTTAACAAAAAAAAATTAAGTAATTTTTTTAAAAGTACGAATTTTTAGAAAAGTTATTTTTTTAAAAATTTCGTACTTTAAAAAAATTACTTATTTTTTAAAAAATTTTGTACTTTAAAAAAATTACTTATTTTTATAAAAATTTCGTACATTATAAAATCTTAATTTTTTTAAATAAATTTAATTTTTTTAAATAAATTTAATTTTTTTTCGTACTTTTTAAATTTAACAAAAAAATATTTTTACTTTTTTACTTTTTTATTTTTTTCTTAACTTTTAAAAAAATCTAATTTTATTCGTAGAAAAAAATTATCTTTTTTTTTGAAAAAAAATTAAAATTTTAAAAAGTATGAAAAAAATTAAGATTTTGAAAAGTGCGAAAAAATTTTAAAAAATTTTGTAAGAAAATTTAAATTTTTTACTAAAAATAACGTAAAAAAAATATTTTATAAGTTTTTTTAAAAACATTTTGGTAAAAAAAAAAAAAATTTGCTAAAGTACTTTTTAAAAAAATTAAGATTTAAAAAAATTATGATTGCAAATATGTTAAAGAAGACAAGGGTAATATAGTCATTTTATAGTTATTTTATGGTCATATTGGTGATATCGAACAAAATTTGAATGTACATGGGTGTAATGAGTACGAAAAAAAGTAAGTTGGTTACGGTACAAATGAGAAAGTAAGTTGGTAATAAATGACTTTTACCCTTATTTCTACCATGATAAATGTAACATGAAGATGAGAAATACTCATATACAAAGATAAAAAGAGAAGCTAAAATTAACTTAAATTTGTAACTAAACAAGCGGGATAGCGGCCCGCGCGTTGCGGCGGGCGTGTTTTCCCAAGTGTATTTATCGTGTGTTTTAACTTCGGCTGAAAAAGAAAAGTCTCGGTTTCTTTGATAATTTCTTTACTTCTTTTAGTACCCGCGGCAGATGGCGTGGATCTTTTTCGCTGACTCCGTTTACCACTTCATTGCAGTCTCGAACAAAGTCGTGGGCTTCTAGGCTGAAGCATGTGATAGACGCATTTGTTGTTCAGTCATTGATGACCGTCTTGAAACAACAGCTGACATGGTGTTGAACATTGGTTAGACGTGTTGGTATCCCCTCCTGGTATAGATTTTAGTTAAAAGTTGTGAGCTTTTACCCGTAGTTTGGGACAGGTTGTGGACCATGG
>BQNB010162066.1:0-13062 GCA_026074375.1 Tanacetum coccineum | reverse complement strand
ATTGAATCATAAGTTCTGTAGTATCCAGGTTTTGTTTAACTGCTTTATTCTTAAAACTTGGTTATACAGCTTGCAAAAGCATTGTTTTAAGGTTGACACTAGTCACTTTTGGCATTAGAAAGTAAGTTGTTAACCCTGCATGTGTTATTTAAAGGTTTACCACAATCTGTCAAAGTTCATAAGTCTCAGTTTTTAAAAAAAAAGTTAAAGTCCAGTTTTCAATCTAAATTTTAGGTGTGTTTAAGTTCTAATCAAGGTCTGAAATTGCTAGCATGGTTAGTTCATTGTATAAGCTTAATCTGTTTGAGCTTATTTTGGGGTTTAAAGCTTATTTACCAGCTTAAAATTAAGGCTGCAAAAGCCCTTTTGTCTTTTATAAAAACTTAAAAAAAATAGATTTAGCCTAGACAGCATTTTTCAAAAGTCCTTTTCTAGCTTATTAATAATCCTAAGTGTTTAATTTTTGCTTAATATTATTGCTTATAGTAATAGCTTCATCTGTTTTAATGTTTTAAGGATTAGCTTATTGGTTTAGTAGCTTAAGTTCTAGCTTAAAAGTGCCTTCTTAGGCTGTTTGGTTAGCAGTTTAGTCTAAAAGCTTATTTGATTTTTTAGGATATCCAGCTTAATAGGATTGATAATTTTGAGTTAGTCTTGCTTATTAAGAGTGTTTGTAGGGGCTAGAAGCTTATTGATCAAATATAGTTGCTTATTTAGTCTTTAAAAGTCTAGTTGTTTAGCTTAATTTTCTTAGTATTAAGAAAGCCTAAACTGTCCTTTTGAATCAGCTTTTTCATAGCTTAAAAATAATTTTTGAGAAAAAGTTTCTTTATTAAAGTTACTAATTTTAGTCTTATCTTTAAGTTTTTCCGAAAAGAAAATATAAAAAAATATTTTATCAAAAAGGCAAGGTCCCAGGCTCGAACCCCGGACCTCACCCTTCACTCACACACGCTTTAACACCACCCTCTTTTACCATCTGCGCCCTTGGGACTTTTCTGAAATACTTTGGGTGCAGTTGGTTTATAAGGGGTGTTTACCTTTTAAGCTACCAGCTCTTTTGGGCTTATCTCTAGCTTATTTATAAACAGTTTCTCAAAGGTATTATTTTTCTTGCATTCTGCATCACTTAAAGTACTTTTCCTGTTTTTTTAAAATTTTATAATTTAGTTTACTATTTTTAATAATATTTTTAGATTAAAACTGTTTCTAATTCATAATAAATTAAATAAAAATCAAAAAAATACAATTCCTTTTTTTAAAATTTACTTTTATCATTTAGGACTTTTAAAAATTAAATTTGCTTTTCTAGGGTAAAAAATTCGAAGTTTAAGGTTTTTAAGTCGCGTCTTAAATTCCAGTTAACGTTTTTGTGTTTAATTCGTTCTAGCTTTAATTGTTGCTTGTTTTTGCTTTATATTTGTTGAAATTAGAATCCAAAATCAAAATTCTTAATCAATTCAAAATCTCGACCATAAACGTCAACACGAAGTTCAATTCACACCTCGCAGGAACAATAATGACCCGGAAAACGACTAGAAGGGGTTACTTTCGAAGTCGATAATTCCAGAATTATATTTTATTTGTGAGTTGATTTGTCGCTTGTTAAAAGTGATTTGTCGGTTCGCCTATATTATATATATATATATATATATATATATATATATACACTATTGACTACGATTAATTTTTGGCGCCGTTGCCGGGGAGGTTGTGTTACGAATTTTAAGTTATCTGTAGGTCTCAGCCCTAGATAGATCTTTTAAGCCTGTGATGAATATAGAGTACTAATGTAATCAAAAGTAACTCTGTGAGAGACTCTAACAAAACAATCCATTGTTCACGCGGAAAATAAACAATAGTGCTAAAGAAGAATTACTAAAAACAATACTTTGATCCTTTATGGATCTTTTCTATTAATCGTAAAACTTTTTCTTGATTGTTCAATCCTCCATCCAACCTAAACCGTGTGGTTTCATTTATAGATATGAAACCCTAAACTAATTCTCCTAGAATTACGTTTACATGAGTCTATCTATTACTTCTCATGTCTATCCATACTAGAACTTATCCCAGAGTCACTACGTTACTCTACCAGGATTAATTTGTTCTACCAGTAGGAACTACATACCTACCAGTAGGAACTAATAAATACAAATATACCTAACAACATATAATCATGTAAGGATCGCATACTGGTTATAGTCCAGACCTAGTTAAACTACCTGGTTCTCTATAACCTTGGCTCTTGATACTAATCTGTCACACCTCCAAACGGGGCCTAGACGGAATACGTGTCCGGATGCGTGACTTTACTGAATATCTCAAGTACAAAGCATAAAGAACGACCTCTAAGGGTACGTTTAAAAATAAATACCGTTGCATAAGATAAAACAATAATAAGTTTTACATCATCTAAAAAGGTTCAAATAGAAACATGTGGAAGCTTTAATAAAGTTTGAAATCGTCAACGGTATTTAACAATAATATAAAACTGGTGACTGGTCCAAGCAAGAACTTCACCTAAATCAAACAACGACTTCCACGCTAAGCACCTGAGAAAAACATGCTTAAAACGGTCAACATAAAGTTGAGTGAATTCATAGGTTTAATTTAATGTAACAGTGGACCACAAGATTTAACAGGCATGCGACAGTTATAAAAGATACAACTTCACATAAAAGATATTTATTTACGTTGCACTAAGCTCATGACACTGATGCTAATTTTGAGACATAGCTTTCATATAGCTATAAGTTGCATTGCCCTAGAGGAAATCCGACCTAAGACTTCCTATCAGAAAATCGACATGACATATATCCGTTTAATCGGGCTACCCGTGGGTGGTAAGTGCGACTTACCCGGATAGGGATAATTAGTCCCAATAGATCTATTTATTCACTCGCGCTTACTTAACCAATCCGAGATCGGTTAGAGGTGACTAACGGTTCATGATAGTTTTGGGCAATAAGAGGTCTAGCGCTACTTAGGCAACACGTAAATAGGGAAAATTCTCACAAAAGTACTTGTGTTCGATTTTAAAAACAAGCAATGTTTCTCACCCCAAATTTATAAAACATTTATTCAAAACGAGTAAAAGTACGGGGCTGTGAACTCACCTTGTGTTGGTGATGTGATAGGGTAAACATCTAGGAATATGATCACGCGGAAACGAACAACGATACACGAATGCAACCTAAGAGAATATAGGTTTCGTCTTAGAATCGGAATGATAGGAAAGATGCGGATGATACATCAAAGTTTACTTAAAATACTTTGTTAATAAAACGATGGTGATTGTAATGTGGTTGTTGGTATATAGTAATATTATCTATATATAGTAGGGATCCAGTGAGAAGTAAATTAAAATAAGATGTGGTGAGAAGTGACTAAAACTACACATTTGAGATGCAACGACTTTCATTAGATGCATTTCTATTCGTCTAGATGCACCATTTTGAGTTTCGAAAGTTAGTTTGATGTGTAGATGGTGCAAATTGTTTTTTATGATTTTGGCACATATAGAGGACCAAAAAATAAGGGAAATCATGAAATGCATCTAATATATGTATATGCATCTAATTAAAAGCTAAAAAACACATTATGATGCATTATAATGAATCTAAGATTATAGAGATGCATCTAATTTAAGTCGGTACATCTCGGATTTGCGTTTATAGTTACTTCTTATCCATCTTATTTTAAGAAAACTTCTCATTTGATCCTAACTATATATATATATATATATAACTAAATATTTATATTTACGTAATATATATTTATATTTATCTCATTGTTTGGCTCTTTACCCAATAAACCCAAATATTGATTTAAAACCTTTTGAAAATGATTATTTTATATCGTTAATTTATTCATTTCCCGGTAGGTCACCCATGCTAGTGCTTCCCTCGCACGAGCACGCTTAACTGTCGGTTCTTAAATTAAATACGTATGTAGAAAAAGGTAAATAAGTATTTTAGTTTATTTTCATGGTTAATTATATGTCATTTATCATTTATAAATAATATGTTTTTCGGAAAAATCTTATAAAAATATATTTTCTCAATTTATCCTAAGTATATAATTTTTATAAAATTTCGGCATGACCCGTTCGTGTTTACACACTTTCCAAAGTCATAGACTTTAATCAAAACTCATTTTCAATTTACATTTCACCAGTTCGATCAATCAAAATCCTTTACAACTATCCCTATACGAAAAAAGGTATTTAATAAGTCCTTGGTCCATCAATAAGCTATCATAAGCTCTTAATAAGCCAAAACAACATAAGCCGAACCCAAAGCTTATGGATAAGCTCATGGTTCGTGAGCTTCTCGTATGGGACGTGGCTTAAAAAGCCCATTAAGTCTTACTTGGGCTTATTTGTTAAGCCAAATAAGCTTAATGCTTTGTCCTTCCAAAAATAAGCTAAAAATAAACCGAATAAAATATAAGTTAAGTCAAATAAGCTCGAACAATATTTCTTTGTGGTTTCCCTTATTGGGTCGAACCAAACATGAGCTCAATAAGATCAAATAAGCTTTCCTAAGAGCTTATTTAAATAAGCCGAACAAAATAAGCCATAAGTTAACATGTTTATTATTCGAAAATAACCACGATCACAAAACTATAATTTTCTTATACTTGTTTTATTTATTTTCGAAATATATGTGTAACCTTTTAAGGTTTACTTAGTTTAAATATATAAACTTTTACAAAACGTTTGTACAACTTGTTTATATGGATGATGAAGAACATAAAAGTACAAGTTTTTATGAAAATTTAGTGACTTACAATGAATGAAGGTTTAGAAGGATGATTAAGACTAAACAACTCAAACGTTGTTTAAAAGATACCCGAATGATCAAACAATCAACAAATCTTCAAAAGTTCTTGATCAAAGGTGAAAAGTTTATGAGCTTATATGTATGTTGTATAAATTTCGTGGGTTTTGGGGAGAATAAAGAGTAAAGGAAAACTCAAATGTAGTGTGTGTAAATAATGAAGGAATGAATGAGATGAATGTGGTATATAAGAACAAAATTTCACACACCAAGAGTGTGTGTGATGGTTGTGCCGTTCGAACCAAGCCAAGACACAAGGAGGACCAATTTGATCCACCAATGGCCTCCTCTAGTACTAGTCCTTGTCTTACACATATGTTGAGATGTTGGTGCATGCCTAAAATTCAAAAATGGCATCCCATGCATGCATGTTGGTGGTATTCGGTTATGGTAAAGCCAAGAAGGGACCATTGTGGTCTCCACCATGCAAGAGTTAGTGAATTTGAGATGAATTAATTTCCATGGTTCCTAACTTGCACATATTGATCAAGTAAAACACGTAACACGCGAATAACGAAAACGAGTAACTGTATCACGGAAAATTATGAAATTTAAGAAATTGCCTTAAAATGCTAAAACGTAGATATTGCCAAAATACTACAACGTTTGGTAACCCGGTTCACTCCCGGTCTCAGAGATTCGGCGGAAAATTCCCGTTAGGCGTAAAAATTTCACGTAACTTATAAAAGTTAAAATAATGAACAGAAATGATTAAAATATTGACCGGAAATTTATTGAGTGTTACAGTTTAGGAGTATTGGGGAAGTTGTGTGAATTTTGGTTGACTTTTGGTGTAAAAAGCTTGTTGTCCAGAATTAATTTGTGCGATAAGGGGTGTTTAAAAACGTTTCTAGAAGCTAAAGCTATAAGATTATGTTAGTATGTTCTTTTACTCAACTTTTGATATAAAGAACGCGAAGATCCGCCTTATAACGAATGAGTTATGGCCGTTTTAAGTTTGACGAAACATCATAGTTTTTAACAGCTCAAAAATGGTTTCGGGTACATTCTGTCCAAATTTTAAAAGTGTGTTTTGACCCATTTCGGGTCCGAATTATCTAAAGTGTATAAAAGAAAACTTGTAGAGAACGATTTTTCTTTCAAATGTAGTGTTCGGTAGAGCCGTGAATGTTTTTAACGAATGAGTTATTCTCTTTCGAAGTCGGACAAAATTCAGGATTTTATTTCACTAAAATAAAGCTGATTGAAACGTAAATTTGGGTTTTTAGCGTTTTCGGGTCCGTTTGGAGTATAAAAATCTTAGCAAACATATTAGTAACATGTATATATGAATAGGTCGCGTTAGAAACTTACTTAAGGCGTTATCTAGAAACCGTTAGGTAGTTTATTAAAAATGAAACTTAATATTAGACGTAAGGTGTATATCGACGATATGTAAGTGGAAACTAGACTATCTAAGTCACTTAGCGTTTTTAGGCGAAATATAAACTTAACAACTATAATTAGACATCATTGATGATCGGGATTTCTAAACTTACTAAAAATAGTAAATTTCGGTCTAAGTGTCGAAACTTAATTAAAAATCCTATATTTTTACAAAATCACTTTTTGACTAAGTAAACTAAAACACAAACACATTCGGGTGATATTGACAATCTAAGAACGGTCCTAAAGCGCGTAATATATTTAAGTCGCGGTTAGGATTCGTTCGTGTACTTTCTACATTCGTGGATTATTTCTCTACTCAATGTCTTACTTAAGGTGAGTTTATAGTCCCACGTTTTACTTATTTACAAATCCTTTACAACTTTTGGGTGAAAAACATTGCTTGCTTTTAACTTTGGACACAAGCACATTACCATACTTTTACTTGTTTATGGATTTTGCCTAAGTACCTTTAGCTCACTACTGCCACTATCACGAACCATTAATTATTGTAAGTAAGCATGAGTGCTATTAATAGGCCTATTAGGACTGATAATCCCCGTTCGGGTTTTGGTGATTCTTACCTGTATCGGGTACACACACATATGTACCGATCAAACGGACGTATAACATGTCGGATTTCTAGGTATTTTGAGTTAGATACCTACTTGCCATTTAACAGCTACATATCATCAACTTTGATGTCATGAGCTTAACGCAAACGTAAATACCATTTTTGTGATATTGTATGTGTTACAATGGTCATACCTTTTACAAATCTTATGGTCCATACTTATACTTTACTTAAACTTATAAGCTCACCAACTTTATGTTGACGTTTTAAGCATGTTTTTCTCAGGTGCTTAACTTTTGGAACATTGATGTGCTACATCAGGTCTTCATGCATTTTGGACTTCTTTTCATGAAACACTTATTTAAATACCCGTTGTCTTTGAAACTAAACTTTAATGCTTCTGCTATGACATTTAAATCCTTTGGATTATTGTAAAACTTATTTATCTTTATCAACGCAACGTGGTATTGTTTTAAAACGTCCACATAGTGGTCGTTCTTTATGCTTTGTGTTTGTGATATTTATGAAGTCACGCCCCAAACTACATATTCAACTGTGATCCATTTTGGGGGTGTGACAAATGGGCAGATATTAAGAAGAATGGCCTGATTTTTTTATTTTTTATTTAGAACGAAAGACTTTTCAGACCCTATACCACCTATCTCACAATATATCTCATAAATGCCTCCAGCGAGGCTTGAACCCACAACCTCTAGGTTTTGTGGGAATCACATACACTAGACAAGAGGTATTGGTATTGAGACGTATAGGTGGGATATTGAGAAAATGACCGGGGTATCGAGACATTTGGCCGGGATATTGAGATGTATGGACGGATGACGGTGTTGCGGGTGATGGGAAGTTTGAATTAGCAGAGGAATAAAAGGTATTGAAGATATTGTTAAGTAGTCAATCATTATTTTGTTGAGACATTTTTTAAAGGTTATATGGGAGTGTATATGAAAGTGTAGTTGTTTCTTTTTTTATTTGGGTTGATTATATGTAATGTGTTTGATAAAAGTGAGTATTTATAGGTGAAAAATAGATATTTTTGAATTCTTACTGTTACAACACGCTCCCCTTAATTCAAAATTTGAAAAACAAAATACGAAAAACGCGATGTGATTATACCAGCGAAGATACCAATGGCGCCATGGCCGGTACCCTATGGCGACGCCATTGGTACCTGATTTTGTCAATAACGACCGAACAAGATAGGCTATCGAACTCTCATACACTTTAGAATTTGCAATGAGCTCTTTTTTTCCCATGTACCAAACAACTCAATAGCTCGGGTGGTTCGTGGTAATGTATTTGAAGCTTGTTTTTATGTCTGTGCTTGATGAAAACGCGATAGAATCATAAATTCTCGATTCAAGCAAGCTCGAGTTCGAGTAGTTAGATCTAATGTCGACCTGTTTGCAGTGCACTGTGATTCCTAGTATCGAGTAATGAAGTGAAAAACTATAAGGGTTGAAATATGATTTGGTTAAAATAATGGGTGATATAAGACATGTAAAAAAAGTAAAAAGAATCCAGATCAACCCTTTAAAAGTTTTTAGAGTAATGCTACATTCACTTAAGTTTTATAAAAAAATCACAAAATGATGTGTAAGTTGATTAGTGGATGCATATATATAAAAAGAATAAAAAATTGAAAGATACACCCAATAGTTTTCACATCATTATATAATTTAGAGAAAAGTTCATTTGCATACCAGTTTCTTCTTACATACCAAGGGACAAATCTCCACCATCCATTTGAGTTTGATCTAATGATGGGGATTAATCTAAGATTTAATTTTATTTAATGGATAAGATTAAACCTTAAAAAACATCCACCACCCCTTCTTACTTTTGTGTTTTTTTAATTAAAACACACTTTCACCCTTATTTTTAAAAATTACATATCGCAAAAATCGCAAAACGTTAAGATACATAAATTACACCATCATGACGAGCATTAAATTATCTTTCAATAGAGGGGCACTTTCATATACTTTCGACAAACTTTTTTTTGTATTTTTTTGTTTTTTCTCGGTGTAGTATTTTGTTTGATATATCACGTGTGATATTACACTAATCTGTAAGTTAGAACACTTCACATGCTTTCGTAAAACGGGTATAAATATTTGTGTGGAACTTCAACTGACTCATCGTTTTTGGCATTGAAAAGTATATATCCTTAGCTTTCCAACCATTTATCATACATAATTTTTGGACCTCCAAATCAAAACAGTTTATTTATAGAAGTTGGTGAATATCGAAGAATTTTATTTTTTATCATCAACCTACCTTGTAAGTATCACATGTGATATAACATATTTGTACGTTCGAATCACTTAACATGATGTCATGAAATAAGCGTAAGTATTTATGTAAAACATTAAATGGTTCATCATGTTTGACATTAAAAAATAAACATCTTTACCATTCTAACCACATGTCAAACATAATTTGTGAAAATTAAATTAAAACACTATTTTCTCACAAAACTATGTTTTAACCCTTTTAATCCTACTAACAGTATAATATTACAAGTGATACAAAAAATTGATTACATATTAAGAATTTCAAAAATAACCACAGTTAGTGCCACATTATATTGCTTTATCACATGTGATATTAATTATATGTGGAATACCATAACTAATGTCACATTATATCACTTTATCACATGAGATATTATTATTATTTATTTATCACTGGTGATACTACAATGTCAGAAGTAATAAATTTTTAAGCCACGGTGAATATTACTTTTAAATTTATGTTAGAGGTTTTGGTATAGGGTTTAGTGGTTAGGGGTTTAGGGTATAAATTTTAAAGTTTATGTATATATATGTATCACTTGTGATATTGCACATAGTTGTTTGAGGTTTAGGTTTTTGGTATAGGGTAGTGGTCAAGGGTTTAAGGTTTTTGGTATATATTTTAAAATTTATAAAGTTTATGTATATATCACTTGTGATATTATACCTAGTGGTTAGGGGTTTAGGGTTTTGGTATAGAGTATTAAGTGTTAGGGGTTTAAGAGTTTTTGTACAGGTATAGTGGTAGGGAGGGGTTATAGGGTTATTGAAAGGGTAAGTAGTTAGGGGTTTAGGTGTTTTTGTACTGAGCGTGTGAAGCTAGTGGAGAGCGTGTTAGATGTGTCAGATAGGTTTTTTGGTATAGGGTTTAGTGGTTAAGAGTTTAGGTATTTGGTTTAAGGTTTAGTATATATCACTTATGATATTATACCTAGTGGTTAGAGGTTTAGGATTTTTGGTATAGGGTTTAGGATTTTTGGTATAGGGTTTAGGGTTTTTGGTAAAGATTTTAAAGTTTATGTATATATATCACTTGTGATATTATACCTGGTGATTAGTTATTATACCTAGTGGTTAGGTATTTAGGGTTTTTGTTATAGGGTTTAATGGTTAGCGGTTTAGGATTTTTGGTTCAAAGTTAATGTATATATCAGTTGTGATATTATACCTAGTGGTTAGGGGTTTAGGGTTTTTAGTATAGATTTTAAATTTTTATGTATATTTCATTGTTGAATATTAAAACCTAGTAGGTTAGGGTTTTAAGGTTTTTTAGAATAGGGTTAGTGGTTAGGGGATTATGGGATATTGGAATAGGTTTTAGTAGTTAAGTAGGAGGTTTTAGGGTTTAGGTATAAAGGGTTTGAGCGTTAGGTTTAGGAATTTTGGTATAGGGTTAAATGTTGGTGTTTAGAGATTAATGGATTACGAGTTGGGGTTTTTGGTATAGAGTTTAAGAGGTTAAAAAAAAGAGGTTTAGGGTTTTTGGATTAGATTTAGTGGTTAGGGGTTAAGGGTTTTCGGTAAAGGTTTAAAATTTTATTTAAACATCACTTGTGATTTTATACCTAGTGGTTTAGGGGTTTGAGGGCTTTTGTGTATAGGGGTATAGTGGTTAGAGGTTTAGTGTTTCGATATAGAAATTTGAATTTAATGTATATAACAACTTATGATATTATATCTATTAGGTTAGGGGTTTAGGGTAGTTTGTAATAAAGATTTTATGGTTAGGGGTTTAGGGTTTTTGGTATAGTTTTAAAGCGGTTAGTGGTTTAGGGTTTAGTGGTTAGGTGTTTAGAGTTTTTGTGGGTTTTAGTGGATTAGTCACAACATTTGTGATATTAGTACTAGTGTTAGGGGTTTAGGTTTTTGGTATGAGCTTTAAGTGGTATTGGATTTAGGGATATTTTTTGTAATAGGGAGTTTTAAATTTAAGGTATACAACACTTGAGATAAATAACCTAGAGGTTAGGGTTTAAGGTTTCTAGGTATATGGGTATTAATGGTTAAAGGATTTAAGCGGATTTGGTATAACAATATAAAAGTCAATTATACATCACTTGTGATATTATACAAAGTGGATTAAGTGATTTATGGTTTTTTTGCTACTAGGGTTTAGTGTTAAGGGGTTTATGATTTTTGGTATAGATTTTCGAATTGATGTATATATCACTTGTATATTATACTCTAGTGTTAGCCGGTTTTAGAGTTTTTGGTATAGAGTTTAGTTTCGGGGGTTTTTAGTAAATTTTTATGGTATTATTTGAATTTATATTATATATATCACTTGTGATATTATACCTAATGGTTATCGGCGGGTTAGGGATTTTTGGTATAACGTTTAGTGGTTAGGGTTTAGTGATTTTGTTATCACGGGTTTAGATGGTTAGTGGTTTAGGGATTATTGATATAGGGTTTAGTGGTTATGGAGGAGGGTATTCGGGTTTTTTGGTATTGTACGGTTAGTGTTACGGGTTTTGGTATAGCATTAAGTGGTTAGTTGTTTAAGGTTATTGGTATATGAGATTAATATAGGGGAATTCGAGTTTATTAGTCCGTTTATCAAGTTTAATAGTAAACCACACATGAATAATCATCCGTCTGGATCAGTTGTTAACCGTGTAAAAAGCCTCGGTGTATCTAGGTTGAGGTTATAGACAGTATTTGAATAAGAATTTAATGTTATATGTCTAACAATCACTTTGAAAATCTATCTAGTGGTTAGTGTTTTAGATTTTTTGGTAACTGTTATTAGTGGATAGGGTTTAGGGTTTTTGTGAGGTATAGATTTAAAAGTTTATATGTATATATATCACTAATCCTCTTATCCTTATGGTTAGGGTTTAGGGATATTGTTATAGATCTAAATTTTATGTACATGTCACTTGTGATATTATACCTAGTGGTTAAGGGTTTAGGGTTTAGTGGTTAGGGGTTTAGGGTTTTTGGTATAATATCATTGATAAATAACGTATAAAAACAGAAGCAACCGATTGATAACTAACAAAAACGTCTCAAAACGGCCAAATACGTCTGAACATAGACGAAAACGCGAGAAAGCTCGTGAAAACGTGCGAAAGCGGACAAAAACGCCCGAATGCGGACGAAAGCGTGCGAAAACGTAAGAGAATGTCAAAAAACGGACGAAAACGTGTGAAAACGGACGAAAACATGTGAAAACGAAAGAAACGTGTGAAAACGAAAGAAAACGTAAGAAATCGTGCGAGAACATAAGAAAAACGTGCTAGACGCTAAAAGAAAAAGGGGGGAGGGGGGGGGTGGGGAAAAACAAAAAAAAAAAAACGCGCGAAAACGGACGAAAACGTCGAAAACGTGCGAAAACGTACGAAAACAGAAGAAAACACGCGAAGGCCGACGAAAACGCGCAAATGCGGACGAAAGCGTAAGAAAATGTCCAAAAACAGACAAAAACGTGTAAAAAGGTGTGAAAACGAAAGAAAACGTGCGAAAGCGGACGAAAACAGAAGAAAAAGTGTGAAAACGTATGAAAACGTGCGAAAACGTAAGAAATCGTGCGAGAACATAAGAAAACGTGCGAGAACGTCTAAAAATGAATGAAAACGTGCGAAAACAGACGAAAACACGCGAAAGCGTACGAAAACGTGCGAAAGCGAACGAAAACGTATGAAAACGTACAAAAACGTAAAAAACTTAAAAACGTAAAAACGTAAAAAAGAATACACAAAATGTCAAAAAGGTTAATTAATTGCAGTTTGGGCAAGATTTGCCAACTCTACAAATAATGAGGAGTGGTTAGTGTGAGTTTTAGTAAATTTACACTTTTGGTCCCTCCATGTTTTTTTAATCTTAAATCTTGTCTTTTTAGTCTAATGAAATGGATGGTCTAAATTTGTCCTTTAATATGTAGGAAGAAACTAGTATGCAAAATAACTCACCTCTTCATAACAACTGCTCCATTTGATAATAT
>BQNB010162065.1:0-14606 GCA_026074375.1 Tanacetum coccineum | reverse complement strand
CATTTTCACCTTTGATTTTTCAGATAATTGGTTCGGGTCTTTCTTTGAATAATGCGTCGCGAACCAAGGATGGTTTTTTGATAGGATGGGGATAAAGATTAAGATGCGGATCAAGGCTTCTTTGAAGGGACGAGATAGACCACTCGTGAGCCGTCAATACGCGTTCAGTCTTCCCATGCCCAGATGCCCTTTTGACGCTGCCACAATGGACATGAGATTGAAAAACTTGTTTGAAAATCAATCAACATGTTAATGAATAAGGATTTTTAAACATATCGAAAGTTTTATGTTTTCAAAAAGCATCCGTCAATTCTCATTAATACACACATATTCTATTTGCGTTTGTGTTGGACTCTTGTACAACTTGTGTTCTTGATGATGAACAACAAGTGTATATGGAATTTTGTCCTAATGAGATTTATTGATTGATCTCGTTTGGCTCTAGACTCTATAAGTGCACATTTGTTATTTGGTGATAGGAGGCTGGAGCGGACTGCCACCTTTTCAATATCTACGATCTCGAAGTGAGAAAGTCGATAGAAGCATGTTGTACTGCATGAGAAATGAAACAAGTGTCTTTTAAGAGATCTTGAGTGGCTAGGGAGGGTTGTGCATCGCATCACATGGTCCATGACGACTTGTCTTCAATACCAGAATCATCTTTGTGATTACTGATAGATTATGCATTGACCGGGTTTGTGCCTAAGGTTGTATGGAGGGCTTCTTTCTTTACACCCTATATCCTTACAATTCTTTTTCATTCTTTAACCCCTTCAATGCTTACCGAGACTTCATAACTAACACCTTGTTGGGATTGTTCCAGTGCTAGCTCTGTCTCAGTCGGCATTATTTCCATTCTTACTTTACTCCTTTTTTTCAATCATACCTAAGGACTTCTATTTTATCTAATAGAGTGTCCCTGGGTAGATCCCTTCGGTTCTGGCTGGATCATGGAACAAGATACCTATTCTTAACCGCCTTATAACACCGTAAGAAACAACAGTTGGTCGATCTTTGGTGTTTCCATAGTAGCCATAAAACCATTGAAAAAAAATCAATCAACGTGTTTGAGAAATCATTTATAACACATTGAGAGTTTTCTATATCACCAAAAAGCTCCCCCTACACATATGTATCATATTATGAAAGAGTTTTGCACATGCGAGGTTTGGGAACGCACTTATAATCAAGAGATCTTATTCTTTATTAAACCGTATTGATCACATTTTAATCACTATTCTCCCCTTTAAAAATTGCATATGTGGAGACAATTTTTGACAATCAGTGAATTAAAAAAAAGTTAATGTCCGTAATTCACATGAGTCTAACTAAGGCTTGGGAGAACAGGAGCGCATGCAGAATGAACTTATTATGATACTCCCCCTCAATAATTGAATATAGTGAAACTTTAGAGTGGGAGTTTGTTGAGCACACAATTTTGAAAGAATTGAAATTTCATTTTGATGAAAAATATCTTGAAAAATTGTGCTCAACAAGAAAATGATTTGCAATTTATCTTATTAATTATCATTTCCTTAGTGCTTCTCTTGAGCATTCAAAACTTTGAATGTTTGTATGACATTGCTCAAGACCGAGAAGATGTGAACTTCCCGTTGGATAAATGTACATAATAACATTTTCCTTTCTTTAAGGTCTGATTCCTAAGCTGACATTTACTTAGAAGTCTTAGAGGAAAACTTGAAGAGACATGTTTTGAAAGCATTTGAAACTCTCGCTCGAACTTTATTTATTCACCCGTGTTAATACTAATCAACATTTCTAGGTGCGTAAATGTTATCGATTGTCGAGAGACATGTCGAAAAAGATTATTTTTGGTAATTTTTGAAATTTTCTGATTTTGTATTTTGCTTTTATAGGTTTTATATTTTTATAGTTTTCTTTTCTGATAGATATTTACAGTTGTGTAATGTGTTAGACACACAAAAGTAGATATGAGAGAATGTGTCTAAAAGAATTAAAACTTGGTTTCCAAAAAGTTCCCCCTTAAAAATTGATCCACTTATAAAGAATGATTCGAATTTTGAAAGTGACATGAGAAGAGAGTGTTGAACACTGAATTTTGAAAGATTTTGAAAATCCTTTTGAAAAATTCTTGAAAAATTAGGTTCAACAGTTTTGAAAACAATAATATTTCTCTTCTTTTGAAGGTAAAGCGCACTGAAGCGTACACTCCCCTTTTATTTGAATCTCGGGTTATGAACTGAAGTGTACATAATTCTTAGCTGAAAGCTCATCAAATGTCACATTTATTGTCTTCATGATTTTCTTTGTCTTTCGGTTTATACTCGGAAAGCAATGGAATTAGCAGAGTATCCAACCAATTTTGACAACCTGTCATAGAGAAAGTTGAATTTGGAAACCGTTTGCTGATAGGTTCCTGACGTTTAGAAGTACATGCATTATCACCTTTAGAGCAGTCAGATTGACACACAGATTCACTGGTTGCAATTATTTTTTCCTTTAAGGTCAAAAATTCTTCCAGTTGGTGACCACCTAAGGCAAGATCTAGGTGTACTAGGCTTAGGTGAAGCAAGTCTTTCTTTGGACCCTACCTTTTTAGGTTTCCGGTCTGCTTGACGTAAGATACATTAGGGTACCAATCATGCTACGATATTTCGTTGCATCGACTAGAGTCCCATTTTGATCTAGGTCAAGCTTGTCTTTGATCTCCATTGGAGTTCCAACGGGATCACAAGTTTCCATTTCATATTTTTTAAGGATTTCTAATCACGTTGGTGGACTGGTTTATAAACGTGCACTGGGGGATTGGTTTTACTTGCTAAAACAAGGAAACAACAATCATTTCCCCTTCATCGACATTTCAATGCGCTTTTCTTGAGGGTCAAAAAATAGTTGGGTATACCTAGGATGTGTAGAACCAAAAATAATATCATCAACATAGACTCATACCACTAAGATGTCATTGTCGAAGCACCTTATAATCAATGTTGGATCAATTGTGCCTTTGAAGAAGTGATTCTATAGGAGAAACATTGACAATTTGTCGTACCATACCATTGGCGCTTGCTTTAACCCATATAGTGCTTTCTTTAACTTGTAGACATGGCTTGGATGATCAGCATCGATGAAACCTTCAGGTTGACACACGTACACGTCTTCTTTTAACGTACCATGCAAGAAAGCAGTTTTTTTCACTCCATTTGAATCAATCGTGAACGTCTTGTGTGAATTCATATGCCAAAAATATCCTGATATTTCCATTCTAGCAACCAGAGTGAAGGATTCTTTGAAATCTATTCCTTCATGTTGGTGGTACCCTCTCATAACCAGACGAGTCTTACTTCGGATGACCGTGTTCTCTTCATCATGCTTATTTTTGAATAACCATTTCAAAGTTAGGGGTTTTATGTTATCTGGGAGCAAGATACTAAACCCATTACATCTGCTCTTTTGAACTGAAGAAGCTCTTCTTGCATTGATTCAATCCATGCAGGGTCGGTCATAGCCTTTTTGACATTCTTTGGTTCTATAGTTATCACCGTTAATGTATACATACACATGTCACCATCTGATCGGAGTTGATTCCTTGTCAAAATTGGTCGTGAGAGTTCTCTTATCACTTGTTCTAGAGGGTGATCCTTAGTCCACTGATATTCATGAGGGTATGGTTGGTAAAACGTATGCATGTTCAATGGATCCACATATTGTGAAGATAATGATTCAGCAGCACTTGTGGATGGAGTAGCAAATGGATTTACAAACGTATTATCATCGAACATAGCATTCGGAACATTGTCAGCAATTGTTGCGGGTTGATGCTGAACATGTTGTTGTTGTGTTTTGAGCTCGTCAACATCATGTGAAGTGTTTGGAAAATTTGTAGCGTGAGAGGATGAATTTCTTGGTGTCGGTTCAGTGTCTGCTATTGTTGTAGTTGTTGTTGGAGTTTGAAGAATTTTAGGTGCTTGAGCAGCCAGAACAGTTCTTGGAGCAGCTGATGGTTGACCACCAATATGATCATCATACATAGCTTTGAACAGTAAATCCAATTCACCTTTTGTTAGTTGTTGAGTTGTTATTATTGACGGAGCATAAGTAAGATCGAGTCCTGAGCTGATTTATCCAGAAGTCATACTTTGAAGCATGGGTTTTAAACTACTTTGTTCAAAAGCCATAGCTGAAAGCTCATCAAATGTCACATTCATTGTCTCCATGATTTTCTTTGTCCTTTGGTTGTAAACTCTGTAAACACAGGAATTAGCAGAATAACCAATGAAAAAGCCAATATCACCTTGCACCAAGCTTCCCAATATCTTCAGGATCATTCTTGGGATAGCAGAGAGCCCTGAATACATGAAGAAAGGAGATATCTAATTTTCTGCCATTAATAAGCTCGTATGGTGTTTTCTCAAATCAACGATGAATGATGGAGCGGTTTTGAGTATAGCACGCAGTAGCAATTGCTTTAGCCCATAAGAATAACGGTGCACGAGAAAAGATCAACATTATTCTAGCAGCCTCCACTAGCGTGCGGTTTCTTTGTTCTACTACTTTGTTTTGTTTAGGGGTACGGGCAGAAGATGTTTGGTGAGAGATGCCAACGCTATTAAAGTATTATTGAAGCACTTGGTTCTTGAATTATGTGTCGTTGTCGGTTCTTACAATAATGACTGGAGCTTGTAGTAGAACTGTAATTTTCTTGAGAAAGGTTTTAATCTCCTTGGGTGCTTCATCTTTGGATCTTAGGAAGAGTACCCAAGTGTAACGAGAGTAGTCATCCACAATCACCAGAACATACCGCTTTCCATTTATGCTTTCGATTCTCATTGGACCACATAAATCCATATGAAGAAGGTGTAACCTTTGTTTAGAATTTGGAACTGGTTTGGGTGGGTGAGATGCCCTTTTGCTTTTTCCTTGCTCACATGAGGGACAAAGATGTTCTTTATGATATTTAAACTTTGGAAGACCGATGACAAGTTCGTTTCTGGCAAGATCATTTATGGTGTCAAAGTTGGGGTGGGATAACCATTGATGCCATAACCATGACTTGGTAGACGTGGCCCGAGCCATGAGGAAAATAGGAGATGCAGAGGCCATATCATGGAGATTAATGGTGTAAAGGTTTGTTGTGCGATTTCCTTTTAACAACTCAACTCCTTTGAGATTTCTGACAAAACATGTGTTTCTTCTAAAAGCGACCTCTAAATCTGATTTACAAAACTGCCCAACCGAGAACAGGTTGTGCCCTAAGCCCTCAACGAAATAAACCCTGGTGATCAAAATACTTCCCTATTGAAGATCACTGAAACCTAGAATTACAGCAACATGATCATTTCCAAAGCGAACAGTTCCTAAAAACTTCCAGACAAAATTGATGAGAAGCTTTAGATTCCCGGTCATATGCTTGGAACAACCCATGTTGATGCACCATAAATATATTTGGATAACCTGCCAAGAGAAGAAGTGGAATTTCGAAACCGTTTGATTGTAGGTTCCTGAGGGTTAGACGTACATGCATTATCACCTTTAGATTCACTAGATGCACTTAACTTCTCCTTTAAATGTCAACATCTTTCAGTGGGTTACCACCTAAGGCACATTCTCTAGGTTTTTAGCGCTTAGGTGAAGCAAGTATTTCAGGGAACCCTACCTTCTTAGGTTTCTTGACCCGTGGCATATGTTTCGTTTGATTTACAATATTAGAGACATTTTCCTTTTGTTTCTTACCACGAGAATTCATGCCATTCACATAATTAAGCACACAAACATCATGATTTGCAATAATTAAACATTGCTACACATAGCACAAACAATTTCAGATTTATCATTTCGAATAGCAAGCTTAACGTTATTACATTCAGATGACATATGTTTCTTATTCTTAGAAAGCAGTAAATTGGCGTTCTTCTACTTCAACTTCTTTATTCTTGATGCGACTACTCTTAGACGCAGAAGAGACCCTATCATTCTTTGTATTGCTCCTAAGCTGTAGCCTTCTGGTCCTAGTAATGATGTCTACTCTTGTAGAAGAGAAACCATTGGAGTCAGAATTAATAACTTTCTTAGTAATGACATGAGGTTGTGAAACAGTGCTCGGATTTGTCCTAACGCTTGCTTTAATAGGTTTGTTAGGCACAAACATTTCTTCCCTAGAGTTCTTAAAAGGATTAATCCTAAACATTCCAGGGGCAATCACTTTATCATTTTCTACAACCTTTGATTCTCTGGTGGTGGGTACCGAGTTTGAAGTGACTGGATTTGACAAATCATTCGTCTTATCGACCTTTTGAGGAACTCGAGTTTTTGAAAAATTTAGACGTTCATATTGAAATGCATTTGTTGTCTCACAACAAATGTGTTTCTTAAAGGTTGCAAAGATGATTTCCTCTCGGTTGATTGATTTGCAAATTTAGTATTCGTACTCGTACCTTTTGTGGTGTCCTTTTGTTCAGAACCTTATCGAATAACTGGGCTCTTAGCTTAGCATTTTCATAAATTATGTCATGTAATTTGTTTTGCAAAGAGTCAATTATCATTTTGGTTTGATCCCATGTCACATTGATAGAGTCAAACAGGTTCTTGTATGCAGTCTTAAGATGAGCATTTTCCTTTTCATAATTCTGAACCTGAAACTCTAATTCTACGTTCTCATTTAAAGTTTCTAAGGAAAAGATCAAGGGGATTTGATACACATGGAGTATCTTACTTTAGCCTTGGGATCTCCTAATGAGCTTGAAACCGTTCGACTCATAGTTGCTTGTCATTAGAAGCTTTATCGTACGAAATATTTTGTCATATTTGCTTTCTTTACATTTTTTTGTATCAATACTCCCCTTCCAAAGTTTAGCATATTCATTCTCCTTTGTAATGATACAATTTTCAAGCGTTCTTTTCGTCACGTTAAAGCTCAGTTTGAGATTTGATGGATTCTACAACAGAAATGGTTTTGCACAAAAGACATAATTTCCTAAACTAACTTATGCTCTTAAGGAGATGCTAATTTCCAATTCCAATGCCTTATGCTTAGCAAGAGATTCATCAGCTTCTTTTGCAAGAGATTGGAAGTCTCAAACAAATTTGGCTGCTTCTTTCAAAAATTGTATTTTGAAATTTTGCACTCTAGCGTTAACTTGGTTAACGATAGGGAAAATTTCATCTTTTACAATTTTGTGAATCTCTTGGTGAACAGAAGACGACCAATTGTGTATATCTAAAGTCATTTTTTGTTTGACAACACGTTGAAGAATCATAATGGTGCTTTTTACCTCATTTAGAAATTTTCATGCAACTCTTTGGTGTTTGTATCATCCCGAAAACTCTTTTATTTGGTATTGGATTTGGATATTTTAGAAACATTGGCCATTTTGGAAGTATTTGAAAAATATAACTCTTCATGTGACTTGGTCGTTTGAGAAACAAAAACCCCAAAAAGATGATTAATCTTTGTATAATTTGCCAGTTTTATTTCTTTGTTTAGTTGTTTCATTTTTAAGCGACTCTCGAGTCCCGATACTAGTCTCTGTGGGGTGTCAAAAGCCTGGTCACTTAACCGCAAGGTTGGGATGTGCCGAGACAAAAGTGGCTATATGGGATGATCTCGCCTTTAAACTCATTATTCTCGGATGGAACGTGAAACATAGAATATTGTAAAACGTTGATCCATGGTTGAAATTTAAATTAGCACATACACATTAAAGATGTAAATTGTCGGGAGTGAAAAGTTTACAAATTGAAAACTTTTTGCCCTTAGCTCAAATTATACACCAACAGTACTAACTCTTTAGTTAGTACTGTTGTGGGTATTAAGCTCCCTCTTGGCTTATTAAGCTTATTTCATAAGCTAGTGTTTGTTCCTAGTGGCTAATTAGGTTGGTGTAATAAGCTGTGTGTCCTTAGTTGCCCTTTTTCATTGCTTATTTAGTGTTAAAAGTAGTGACTCTTAGTTTTTAAGCTTAGTTTAAGTTTCTGTAAGTTAAGCCCTTTTTCAGCTTATTTAGTTTCCCCATTTAGCCTTTTAGTGCTTATCTAGGATAAGCTAGCCAGTCCCTTTTAGCTTTTTAGTACAAGTTTAGCTCAAATGTCCCCAAATGTCCAAATGACTTAGCAATAAGCTGTTAAGCTTGTTTTAAGCATTCTGTCGTTTTTCAAGCTGTTTTTAAGCTTATTTATAGCTTTTCAAAAAAAGTCGTAGTTTTGAAAGTTGTTAAGCTCCAAAAGCTTAACAACTTTGCTTTACAAAGTTTCTCCAAAAAAAAAAGAAAGGAGACAAGGGGTTACCCGGGTGAGCAAGACTCGAACCCGGGTCTCAACCCTCGTACACCTTTCTTCTCAACACACATACCGCTGCGCCCTTGGGACTTTTTCGTTATAGTCCCAAGGGCTTAGTTATTTATACACGATTTTGGCTTTGTAGTGTATAAGCTGTGTACAGCTTATTTAGGGCTTATTCATAAGCTAATTTTTTGTTTCTTATTTTTCGTAGGCTTAATATAGTGTCTAGTATTTTTAGTAAAATTTTCAGAATTTTTCAAAATCGTTTAGTATTTTTTACAATTTAATTTAGTTAAAAGTTTAAAAAATTCATAAAAAATACAAAAATTATCAAAAAAAATATTTTTCTTTTTTAGAAAATTTTATTTAATCATATAGTTGTAGAAAAATACAAAAATTTCGGTAAGTCATTTTTATAACTTTTGGTATTTTAAAGAACGGGTCGAGTGCGATTTTTGTCTTGACGTCGTTTGGGTCAACGACCTCCGTTCAGTCGATTCTTTATCATTCGTCGTTAATTACGCCTAGAGTAGTTTTAGAAGTGATAATTTCTCGTAGTGGTTAATTTTGAGTTTTTATGTGTATAGCCTCTTTGTACGGGATTCGTGCTCTCGTTTTCTAGCTTAATTTCATAATTTTTTAGGATTTTCTTAAACTATCTTATTGTTATCGCTTAATTTAACTTCCTGCACTCTCAAATCATTTCTCTCATTCCGACTCAAATCTTCCGACTGTATCGATTTTCCAGCATAGCCTCGTTGGGGATAAACGACCCGGGAACATTCTATACTACTTCTAGGTTTTATTGATCTTGTGGATTTTTAGACTTATATATATTTTATATTTTATCATATATTATATATTTAGTATAAAATTCGACAATCATTGGTGTATGTAGGTACTTGATGATGGTTGATCTGGGTGAAACACTGGATAGTTGAAAGGATTGTTGGAAATTGCCATGAGTGCTAAAGGATCTTGTGTTTTTGCAAGTCGTTCTGCTCTTAGATCATCTACCTCCTTTTGATTGTATTTCAAGAAATCATACAACTGAGTGTCATCTGCTGTATGCAGGTCCTTTGTTTGATGAACAATGGTAACATGTCGACTCCGTTATGGTTGTAAGTTGTTTAGAAACTTGAGATTACTAGCAATCTTTTTTGGAAAGTGTTTGTTTCTCTTGAAATCATTCATCAACTTTAAGAAATGATGATAGTAAGACTCAATCAATTCCCCCTCAGTGGAAGTAAACCTATCCCATTCATTAAACAACTTAGCCTTCTTCTCTTGAATTCCAATGTCAGAACCTTTCATCATTTGTTGAACACGTAACCAGATTTCCTGAACAGTTTCACAGCTATCAACCGCAACATAGATGTCTTCAGGAAAACCAAGAAGTATAGTCTGAATTGATTGATTATCAGCTTCAACCTGTTTAAGCTCCTTCTCAGTAAGTTCATCCTCTGTCTGCTCATGAAAGGTTTCATTGACAGGAACTTTACGGTCCGCATCACCTGGTTCAGGAATCATTCGTCTGACATATGGACCATTCATAATGGAATTGTAGATTAACTTTCTGTTTGGTCTACTCTTTACATAACAAAGAATACAAGACGACCATGAAACATAGTTCTCTTTGTTAAGCATAGGAGGGCGGTTTTCAGAACTAGCTGCATAAATGTCTTGTTGAGTCGACATTGCAAAAGTGATGTGAAATGATAAGTTAGGATCGTTTTAGTGATTAGTGATTATGATTTTCTTTTGATTAAGTCCTTGGGATTTCACGGGATTTTACAACTCTATGACTTAAACCGAAAAAGAATAAACTTTTACAGGATTTTACAAAGTCAAGAAGAAACCGTGAAATGATGAGTGTTTGTTGTTAGGGTTTGTTGTTGTAAAGTTAATTGTTTGTTAAGTCCAAGTTTGAATTGTAAGTCCTTGAATGTTAAAAGTCCAAGTTTGTTTGTCACGAAGGTTTTTCATTGTCACAAATGTCCTTCAAAAGCTTGGTAAACCGCTGCCAAGTATTAGATAAACCGTTGTCAAAAATGAGTTAAATCGCTGCCAAGAGTGAGAGTAAATCGCTGGCAACAGATTCAACAAACCGCTGGCTAAACAATCAAACCGCTAGCATTAAAAAGATCAAACCGCTATCTTAATATACTGTTAAACCGCTGGCAACTAACAATGACTAAACCGCTGCCAATTTGATTAAACCGCTGTCCAATGTATAATTGACAAACCGCCACCAAAATGAGTAAATCGCTGCCAAGTCTGTTTAGCTAAACCACCGCCTACAGAATTCAATAAACCGCTGCTAACTTTTATAAAACCGCTACAGATTTTTAAATTGCACAAAGTTTCATTTATATATGGCCAAGATAAAGGTAAACCACTGCATGAACCTATCCTAAACCGCTACAAGTATATATGTCAAACCGCTATGTGTTTTAATTATCAAATAGCCACCAAACTTGGCAAACCGCCATGTAAGATGACAAACAGCCAGGACAAAAATGTCACTTTCAAGCTTAGGACCACTTGTACCAAACCGCTATATGTACTAATTTCTTATTCTCTTGCTAACTTATGACTAACAAACAAAAACACGATACAAAATCTTGTCTTTTAACATTTTCTACAAACCGTGGTATTAACTTTGTCCTAATGCTAATCAAACTGCCACCTTGAGAAACATGGATAATAAGCTTAAACTAACCAAATAAGCCAAGAAATGAAGATGGATGATGCGTATTTTATTTTAAAATATATTTTTACCAAGTTTTAAATTTATAAAACTCGATCTACCTAACAACGCACTAACAGGCAGAGAACCCGATCGTGGGTAATATAGAATGGTAAATCCGAGGTCGTCCCAAGAGCTAAGTTGTAATTAGTTTTAATTTGAAATGTCACGTTTAGAAAATGGTTTTTGATTTGATTTAAAAGGAATTAAAAATAACAATAAAATTAAATACTAAAAATTAAAAGAGTTGGATATATCAAGAGAGAAAATATGCTAACCTAGTTACTTCATTACTATTGTTATGAAAACATTTTCCTGTGCAATGTTAAACTACGGTTTCATTAGCGGTTTCTAAGGTCGATAGACTTGAATATGCATATACAGTTTATCCTATACTTCTCGCGATTATGACTCAGTCTAAATCATATAGCAGGTAGGATATCCAGGTTGTAGTGATCAATCCCAACTATTCCCAAAACATTTCTAATAACTTATAAAGATTATTAACCCTCTGTGAAAGAGTTCCTGTGCTTTTAAAGTATATTGAGTGATAAGTGTGGTGATCGGCTAGTTCCTACACTAGGGGTCGAAGTCATAGATCCTCCCTAGTACCCGATGGATCCCATATTGACTAGATAATCTAATAATGAGGCAAGCCAGGTCCAAACCACCTGTAATACCAAAACCCAGGGTTACACGATAGTCAAGGAATATCTAACGAAACTAAAATCTAGCAGGAAACAATCATCATAACAACAGTAATTACATAACTAGGCCAACACTTTAAGTTCTTAGCCGTTCATGGTAACAGAAACACAGCAAGAAATAGAAGTAATCATAGATTAAAAGCTCATAATTCTTACTGTATTCATATTTGAACGATTAAATACAAAAAGAAAGTAAAGTGTGATCTCCGTTAGACTCCAGGTGGAATTCTTTGAAGGTTGGAAGCCTTTTTCGCCTCTCCAATTGGCTGTAGAGCAAGTGATGTATTATTGTGTAAAATATATTGGGGGGGGGGGGGGGGGGGGGGGGGGGGGGGATAATAAATAATATATTATTTTGGGGGGGGGGTATATTTTATATATATATCAAGATTAGCTTAAATGAGGCCTCTATTAATAGGCATCGAACCCGTTATAGTGTAACTTATAAATGTGTTACGCCGTAACCTTCTTACACGGCATTCCATATTTAAGCAGTTGTTACTGCGTAACCATACATGGTGTTACGCCGTAACCTTCAAATAATGTCCATATGTACGCGATATTCCTTCCATATTTGTGGATCTTCATGGTTACGGCGTAACCATATAGGGTGTTACACTGTAACTCTATCTATGGTAAGATTTCCTTCCAATATCATGTTTACGGCGTAAGTAGATATGGTGTTACGCCGTAAAATTATCCTTGATCTTCGTACTTGCTTAATATATGTTACGGTGTAACCATATTTGGTGTTGCGCAGTAACATTCTTCAAATATTCACACTTTGAGTCTTTTTCCCTTGTTTCTTGTCACTTTTCTGCATTTCACCTGAAAACTACAAATGATAGAAAATATATTGTTTTATAGTATTAGTGAAACATTTGCAGGTAATATAGGTGGAATTTGTCCACCAAAAAGTATTAGATATTTGATGTTATTAAATATCCCCCCACTTGACTTCTTCGTGCCTTCAAGTAGAACCTGTTAGAACATTTCATAAAAAGATTTCTCGAGAATAACTTCAAGAAATGAATTTATAAAACTCTTATGCTAGAAAACTCAAAGCACACCTCACAAAAATGGGATAAAAAGTCACTCTGCTCTCCACTAGTCTAAGTGTTTCATTTTCGGGGTGATCGCTGAATTGCACAGTCATAGCATGTATTATATCATAAGCTTTGAAAGTACACAAATCTGCACCATTCTCGAAGGCAACAAGGGTAATATGGTTTTAAGAGATGATAAAGGGGTTAGGATAGGCATGAGACACACATTTAATGGTTGTTAATTAAAACACAATACAAATAGTCTAAAGAAATCTAAGGTTGTCATAACTAGCCACTATCCATCCATGGGTCCAATAGTCAGTCCAAAAATATAATCTTCAATAATGGGCTACTAGCTCCATTCTTCATGAGTATTAGGCTGACTTGGTGTAATAATGGGCTACTACTCCTTCTTAATGAATTACTGAATGTCTTGTGCATAATGGGCGTACGACTCTATTTTTTTTATTTGCACCAACTTCTAACTTTTTTTAGGCACAATGGTGGCTTTTTATTTCACCCTCTTTTCTTCATTTTCTTCATGATAAATATGCAAATGTTACAGGAGTTTATATCTTTAATTATTGCCCCTTCAACATCCGATATTATACGCACATCCCCTCACTTGAGATAAACAATGTCAAAGTGGTGATATAGGGGGTCTTTATAGATCATAATTGATTGGTCTTCCACGAATGCATATAATTTTTGTTCTCATTCCCCCCGAACAATGGACTTAAGTAGCCAGAGATTTCAAATAAAATAAAGACTACAGGGTAGG
The DNA here is from genome assembly GCA_026074375.1 of Tanacetum coccineum. NCBI lineage: Eukaryota > Viridiplantae > Streptophyta > Magnoliopsida > Asterales > Asteraceae > Tanacetum > Tanacetum coccineum. Next base: position 1,067 of record BQNB010162065.1, on the reverse strand, counting down.
CTAAGGTGAAATGTTGTAACGATACATATAATATTGGGTGAAAACATAGATTGATTTGACAAGGGTGATCTAGGGGTATCTTGCACTAATAATGAGTGCAACAAAAGGGTTTATCACGGGAGGTCGACAAGTCAGTGTAACAAGTCGATAAACACACACATATAGGCTATTTGGGTGATTTCCTAAGTGTTGCCTTCTTGAACTATCTATTCCTGCTAATTAATTAGGTCTCGAAATGATGTACATGCCAAGTTCTAAAGTCTACAATACTACTGGCACACTCAATATTTTGGTGGATCTTTGAGTAATATGATGGAAACGGAATATTAGGCTTAAATCTCACCAAGTAATAAAGGGTAATGTGCATTCAGTAAAGATTAATTCTAGTTATTTAAGAAAATTTTGTCAAAAATTTTAAAATTGGCATAATTTTCAAAGAAAACTAGAAAATCGAAGGCAAAACATACGTCAAGTATTAATTCTACTCCCATCCCCCCACTTGATTTGTACAATGTCCCTATTGTACATTAATGAAATAAAATAAAAAGAAAAGAGTAGAATTAGGACAAGAAACTCCCTGAGCATTGCTTCAAAATTTGAAATTTGGCGGAAATCTTTAGATTATTTCCGTCTTCCGCAAGCTCTTTATCCCGTGTGATCACAAAAACAACCCAAAGCATAAAATCGTTCTACAAGAATTATGAAATGTACAAAAAATACAAACCTAACTCACTTTCGTAGGAATCACGGTTGCATTTAGCATATGCAACAAGCCTTTTAAACCACATGGTGGCCCAAGTGGACGAGTTTAGTCTCGTGGACCAAGGGATGGGTGAAGGGATGTTTGGGACAAGGTAGTTATTTTTAGAACAATAATTTGGATGATTAAATGCATTATCTCTTATTTTGGTAAAGATCTAATGATTAGATTTTCTCTAAGGTCTACTTATCTGGTATAGGTTGAATTTGGCAGGAAAAGATGGGATTTGAAGTTTAAAATTCGGGTACTGTTCAACCGGTTCTGCCGATTCCATGTGCAGAATGGAACCGGCCTTCAATGATGAAGG
>BQNB010162064.1:0-14606 GCA_026074375.1 Tanacetum coccineum | reverse complement strand
AGAACATCATGAAGAATTAAACAATACGAGAAGAGAAAGAGATAAGAATTAAACGCTTGAGAGGATAACAAAGATTTTTTAGGGCTTTTATTATATATAAAAGAAAGGAAGAATAAAATAAAATAAAATGAAAAATATTTTTTTGATTTTTATAAAGATAATAAAAAATGAAATAAAAATATTTTTGGTTTTTTCTAATATATATAAAAGAGAAAATAAAATAGAATTGGAAAATATTTTTGGATTTTTATTTTTGTAAAGATAAAAATAAAAGAAAATATTTTTGGTATTTTTAATAAAGGGATAAAGCCGTAGAATACCAACGAACTTTGCCTAATTTATCGCTTTGGTACGTGTACTGAAACAATTATCGATTTGGTACGTGTACTTACATAAAGTGTTCTCATTTGCACATTTTGATGATGTGTCATGATATGGCTAAACACAGTGCCACATCAATAACGTGACAACGATCACAAAATGTTGCAAATGAGAACACTTTAATGTAAGTACTCGTACCAAAATCGATAATAGTATTCAGTTACACGTTACTCTAGAATCGATAAAATTAGGCACAGTTCGTTGAATTATCTACGGCTTTATCCCTTTAATAAAATATATAAAATAAGAAAATATTTTTGGATTTTTTATATTTTTAATAAGTACGAAAATAAACTTTCCGAAGAAATGATCTTCAAGGCACTAACTTCAAACACCACGTGTCAATCGTACACCTCTCCCCGACAGAATAATTAATAGAAAGTTAAAAATAAGTCGCGCCATTTTGAAAACGTCAAACGCCCGTTTGTCGTAATAATATATAGTATTGCCCGTTAGATAAGAAAATTACTTTAGGAAAAGTAATAGTCTATCTTCCGATTGTCGTATCCACGGCGAAAGATGAATTGAAATCCATGTTAATGTTTTGAAGTAAAATGCTTGATTATCTTTTAAGATTTTTGGTTTTAGAAATTAAAATTTTTAATAAACTATAGAAAAACTAGATAGCAAATAGCAAGCAATTAAACGAAGAACGATCTATTATAAAAGATATGCTTGCTAAGTGTATTACGATCAAATAACAAGCATAAAATAAAAGCTACTCACTACGCATTACAATCAAATAAGCTAAGCTAAACATTTTAAACTAAGCTATACTAATTAATTGAAAAATGATAGAAAATTGAACCGAATTGAAGACCCGCAAATAAACGAATACCACCCGATTTATTTAGCTAAAGCAAATAATCAAATTCGGTCTAGCTAAATAAACCCTTAAGCTCCACGCCTCATGAGTTGACCGGTACCGAAGGCAACACAAAATAACAAAACTGTTATGTTGAAAGTAATTTATATCACTTTGCAATTTTACTCTTTTCTGCTTCTGAGATATATTAACTACACAAATCCATAGTCCAAACCAACACGAGCCATACACTTATCCTATCTAATCAGACTCAAACGATAGACCAAACTCAGCCCGCAAGCCCAAACTTATCTAAAAGGGTCCAACAGCGAAGCAAGGCCCAAATCTACGAGGCCCAAGTAAAATCACAAACCAAACGCACTGCTTATTCGGATGGGAAATTTAAGCACTAGTTTAACATGTAATTTTAATAAGCTAAACCAATACTCATTTTACTTAACTGAATAAGCAACAATAATCACAAGCTCACCACAAATAAGCAATCTCAATAAGCCAGAAATACTATTAATACGAAATAGCACTTAGAACTAGGAAAAACTTGAAATCATGTCAATAAGCTAAAACAAAAAGCACTTGTTTATAAATCGAATCTAAATGTTAAAAAGCTAAGAGAAAACTTAACCAAACAAGCTACTATAATCACTTATAAGCAACCGAAAACAGTAACAAGGAATTTAAACAAACCAAAAGCACTTAAACGACTTATGAATAAACACATAAGCTCACGAAAACTAGATCTAGCAATATAAGCTCACATAAAACCAATTAAGATATGTAGAAGCTTATTTTATCAGAAAATAAGAGCTTCTAAAAACTTTAAATCAATTAAAGCATAACGATAAGCTAGGTTCGAGCTTATTACTCGAAAAGTTCTTTAAAACGTGTAAGGATAAATCAAATAAGCTTGGCATAGCTTATAGGAGTCCATCTAAAGGTTTTTAAGAAGTTTTGAAAGAATAAGCTGAGATAATAAGCTGGTGAAAATAGCTTATTTAATAAGCTCATACGCGAAGTTAAGAAAACAACAAATAAGCAACAAAAATAAGCAAACCAAGATCTCCATTAAGCTCACACCATCTTTATTACAAAATTTGAATAAGCTTGCGAAATAAGCTGAGTACAATAAGCCAGAAATGAGAAATAAGCTAATCCTAAACAATAATAAGCTAAAAACTAAAAAGCTAAACTAAAAACTAAAATCTTCTAATGAATTGAGGGGAGGCTTGTGAGTATTTATAGGGGCTAAGGGGGTGTTTTTGTAAATTGGCCTCCAATCATTAGGGAATGATGAGCCAATCATATGCTCGTATTTTGTGACCTCGGATAGCAGTATTTGCAGAACTTGATCCACCCGGTATTTGATCGTCACGTGGCCCATTTATTCGCTTAAATCAAACACGCTTTTTTTGTCCCTTGGATGACTGCAGAGAATAGAAATGAAATTTTAATAATTTGCACCACCACGTGTCTCATTTCTACTCGTTCCATTCTTTTGAGTGCGCCATCACGTGGCTTAATTGATTTAATTTCCATGTCACGTGCGGCTGATGTAATGCAAACGTCACTCCACATTTTAATTCATTTATTTTGATTTTGGTCTTTAATATGGGCTAAGATAATAATGGGCTGGCCCGACCCATAAAATGGTTTACGGGCTGCCCCAATAAGATCCGAAGGCACCGTTGGATTTGTTTTCTCGCGCTCTTTCCAATTGCATGCTCGGGGATTTTTCACGACTTTGTCTTGATTTTGAATAATAGGCACTCTTGATCGAAACAAACCCGTAAATACCCGTTTTTGCTTTGTTTTCAATCCATTTTACCTGCAAGACATAAAAATACCAAACAAACATATTTGCAATATAATTAAGCATATTTTAATATTTTTAGTCAGATTAACAGTGTTTTCTGGGGTAAAAAGGATGTGTGTTTTAGCACACATCAAAGAGCTAACCACCCGACTTAAAGCAAACCATAAAATAAGCCGTTGCAGCACACAAAACGGTAAATAAATAAAATATATGTATATATATAATAAAAAGAAAAAGGGGAGGAAGAGGGACGTTAAAAGATATGCACTGGTAGAGCCAGTGACAGCATGCTGAATATTTTTTTCCCCGATCGATGCAAGTCATAGTCTCCGGAGCGAACATTGTGTTGGTCCTCAAAGTGAAGAGAACGATCGGAATGCGTGGAGTGGACGGAATGAGGAGACGAAGTAGAGTGAGGAGAATTAATCTCCCCTTCCTCATTCACATCGTTGACGGCAGGAATTGAGTCATTACCCGTCTCCTCTTCCTCATGTTCAACATCTCGCAAAATTTGAATTCCCCCTCCAGCGCCAACAATAACATTATCCGGGATGACGGTCATAAGTGAGGAAGCAGAGTGGTGAGTGTCGGAACCGCTCTGAGTAGAATCTTCTTGTTCCGACTTATCTAATGCCATCGAAATAGGATCAGTCTTCTTCTTTTTGGTTCATCGTGAAGACCCCTCCGGATCGGGTCATTTATTAGTGGCTTGACTTTTTGCTGCTTGGGCTTTTCTTTTAGCAGCCAGTTTGGTGTGTGCGGACTTCGTCTGGGGATTGACTTTCTGAAGGCAAAAGGTGGGAGTAGTGTGGTAGATACAATTATTTCGTTCTCTTTGAGAGCAGGGCCTTTACCGATACGGACACCGCCAGCCATGGGGAACTTGAGAAATTGAGACATGCTGGTTGCAACTGCAAAGAAGCGAACAAAACAAGTAAGAAGATGAAACGACAACAATTACATGCACATAAAAAAAGAGAAGGGGGTATCCAGAGTACAACAACATTACCATTCCTTTCACCATCTTTAAAAGTTAAATGATGTCCCACATGTTTCCATATGGTCGTAAGACCAATCTCATACAACATTGTCAGATTAACTGGGCGAAGGTCGATCACGTTTTCACATAACCAATGAATGTCCTCATCCCGGACACTTGAGGGAGGGGGACCGACACAATCAAATGGTGGTGTCTCTACGACATAGCGTCCGGGACAGCACGGCGGTCAATAAGGAAAAATTAGTCCTTCTAATTCTTCAAACTTGTACAAAATTCGTTAAAAATCTTTGCATGGCCTCCCTTGCCCAAACGACGCTCGAAGGAGAACCAATGGCCCTGCTAGTTGAGCTTATAAAAAGCACGGAACAAGTTTACAGTGGGATTTATGTCTAAGCTACGACAATATATTTCAAACATGGTGGAACGATTTAATCCTAACGGAACTAGTTGGGAGATATGTACTCTGAAGTGCTTAAGGATGGCTAAGAGTCGATAGCGCATTCCATGAATATTAAAATTAGTTTGGGAATTCTCGTGGGGTGCAAAGTTCGAGTAGTATGAGAAGTGCTGTAATTCCAAGGACATGGCTGAATTAGATAGAACTTTATGATGTCACCACAGGTGAATGAGACCTACCGTAAATGTATTCCACCGCGCAAATATTTGTTGAATTGTTTTTTCTCCTTACCGAACACATAGCTATTGTCTTCTTCTTTTCCGCCGTTATACAAGTCAGCAATTCCCAAAATGACTGAGTCTGATCTGTGTGAGTTCCAGACACCATTGTTGATAGACATTTTTTGTTATTATCATGAATCGAGCCATCCAACATCACCAGGTCCTCCCCCCAAACCTCCCCCATGGTAAGTAGGGTCGAGTAGTGATTGGACAACTCCTAGCCAAAAAAAATACCAAAACAAAAAACCCTCCCCCAAAATTCCCCAAATGAAACGAAACAGAACCGCCCAAAGGTGTCAAATTCTCCATATTGCACTTCCAAAATCCGCAGCCCATCCCACCCCTACCTTCCCGATCCATCATCAAAAAATACCCACCACCATTATGGCCACAATCGCCCAAACACCAAGGACGCCACCCGGGCCGTCTCCACCAAACACTCCATGCCACTTACCCACGCAAGCCCGCATCACGCGTCCGCGCCCCAAATAAAATGTCTTCCACATAACCAGAGCGTCTCCCCTACTCCAAAAAAGCAGACCTCACCGAAAGACGACGCCCAACCCCACACATGAACAAAAGGTTAATTCGGTTGAATCGATAGGGTCCACAAGAATCTAATCGTTGACCATTGGTTGAATTCCAAACCATCATCATAGAACCATCATCATCCCGTCAACGAGCATCATCTCCATCACTTTATGTGTTTTCCCCCCCGCCCTTCATTGTTGAACAGAGAATCAATCTCATCTTCATCAATGACCTTTTCATGTTTGGTGATTTTTTATGGTGCGGAAAAATGTCATCCGACACAATCAACCTAAGATGTTCCCTTCCGCCGGGTCAACCCGAGACATCAAAAAAACGTTGGGTTTCATTTTCAACGATAGATCTGGCATGTTGTGTGGGATGGAAATCCATACATTTGGTTCTATGGAACACAAAAACTTTTGTCCCCAGGCAACTAGATTAATATATCATGTGAGTTGCATTTCTTTTTTTCCTTTCTTTTTTCTCCGGAAATATAAATTTCACTACGCCCATATTCCACCGGCGATGCGAGTAAAGGCCGTCCTCGATACCAAGTCAGCTTTGGAGGGGGAGGAAACGAGACGGGAACGTGTAAAGTATGGGGGGAAGGGGGAGGGAGGTGAGGTTGGGCGAGGGTGGGGAGAGAGAAAGGGGCGTAGGTGGGGGGGATGTGGAGGGAGAGGAGTGAGTTAGGTAGGGTAAGAGTGTGGCTGTGTATGGGTTCGGAATTATGGGAGAACGGGGTTTTGGAAGATACCCTCAATAGCACTCCAAACACTACACTAGTTGTTTGGTTATTCGAGAATTTGTTACCATTTTAAACCAAAACACCACCTCGCGTGTGATATCCTGTGAACATGACCTCGCTTTAGGCGAGGAATTGTGAAAAATATCCCAACCAGCGAATGTAAATCCTAGTATTTGTCAACAATTTTTACAGGATCAATACAGCCGAACAATAACTGATCCCACGAAAGGTATATAAAACAAAACCGTTATTATCGGGATGGCCATTTTTCCCCCCTTTTTTATCCACACAGAGATGTATGAAGATTTTAAGGGAAGCGATTTCAAGTAGGTTGAGGCTCATCGCCACACAGGGTTTTCAAAGCATAGAGGTAAGGCAGGAAGTGACAATCGGAATAAATGATAGGATGTTGTAGGGGAGGGGCCCGGGTGGTTGCTAGTAGTAGGTGTGGTGGGATGCAACTTTTATTTTTTAACCGAGTACGCGAACTAATGAAAACGCCTAATTCAATTGATTGTAATAACTTCGTAAATACACTTAGGGCTTAGCAGATACGACGTATCAGTGACCTGTAATTTGCCCAATTACGTCTGTTATACATTAAATTGGTAAACCTGTCATCTAGATGCCCTTATACCGCAACATTAACGAAATATAATCTTTCCGTAAACCACCAGCAGGAACTCAAAATCACACAGGAAAAAGTCCAAACCTTGCTGTAACAGACACCCAAATGGACCTTAAAACCCCATTAGCTTATTTTATGTACACAATACACTTCGCCAATAAAGGGAGAGTCACCAACATAAACCAATTCATAAATAAGAGTCACGTGTCACATTACTCTTAAAGGCCCAAACTATCACTTAAACACAAAAACCCCAAACTACTAGATACAACCGAAAAGCAAACCAAAATAATAACATATACCAATGTTACCAAAACAATACATAACAATACCACCCCCATCCCGCCCCTCACCCACCACCTTCGGAAACACACCAACCCCCCCTCCACTCCCCCCCCATCACCCCCGCAAAACACCCCGCACCCCTTCTTATTTCGGCCGATACAGAATTTTTTTCCAGGAGGACGCCCCTTTTTGTTCCTATACCCTTGAAAACCAAAAATCGGTATTTGTCTACCAACTTTGGACCTATTCTATATAGAACAAAAAAATAATCCACCTACTATATCCCAAAACGTTAATCTGTGCACTATTCTAGACACCGATTTCTTCCCTTCGTCCTCTCTTCACCTTTTTTTTCTTTTCTCATTTCTTTTTTACTTCTTCTCCTTCCCTCTCCCTCCTTTTTAGTTCCTCCATTGCTTCTTTCGTGTCTCCTTGGGTACCTTTTTCTACAACCAACTCAAGACCTACAAAACATATGGAAACTCACTTATAAGCGAAATGCTTTGTAAGTTCATACATAAACCACCATCATCATGCCAAAATAACAACTATGTGGTTAAACTATTTTATTCATTTCAAGGAAATACATTCACATAAACACGATACCGAATATAAAACAATCATTAAAACAAATATAAAATAACATTACATTAAGTAGCAATTGAATCCACCTACAAACATACCACCCAAATTTACCCCTTTTGAAACAAAGATAATCAAAATATAATAAAATTTCCCACGAATAAAGATCACAATAATTAACAATGCATATAGACAAAATACAAACCTATGAATAAACATCCACTAAAAACCTAAGACTATCCCCACCCTAGAACCATATAAAGCCACCATATGCATCCACACATTTAAATAAACCCTCATAACCACAACAACACAAAATATTATTGATCTTCCAAAAAACCACAGTCCCCCCTCGATAACCCACCACCCTCAACCCGCACCTCCCCTCTCCATACAACACCCCCAAAACTCACCTGCGCTTTTAATCCACACATCTAACCATTCTCATTAACTACCTCCACATATAAATGTTTCTTCTCTAACGTCGTGCACATCTGCCATATCGTCAACTCTACCCTCTACCATTAGCGCCTCCGCGCCCATACTACTCATGCATCAAACGGCTTACTCTGCCTTCTCTCTATCTCCATCCCTTCTACTCTCTCGATTCATATCCCATACATACACATGATTAACAAGTGCCTGCAAATATCACACACAATTATAAGCGTATAAACCTGACGAAAATGTTGATATCTGCAGGATAGAAAGTTGACTGACCAACCCATGGACAATATGAGGATGTGAAGGTCCTAAACTATAATTATACAAATATTTGTGTATTCGCATAGAAGGCGTTTTAAGAACGCAAAGAACATAACTAAGCTCATAAGATGATAACTTTTTCATCCTATAGCGGACAATATTACTATGAAACATCGAGAATGTAATAGTTTGTGACTTGTATGAAAAAAAGATGATTTCTATTTTAATATTAGCAAGTTGTTTGACAACAAGCTCGAAGAGTGAAGGCAGAGCATCGAAAGACCGTCAGTATATTGTATATAACCTGATATAAACCTGAGTGAATTAAGTAGAAAATAGCTAGTGGACTTAGAAAATCAAAGTTTCCAAGACAAGTAGTGGTCATCGATCGGATTTGGTCATAGTTTGATATAGTTGAAAGAAAAAAATAAAGAGAACAAAACGCGCAAACTTTGCAATCGAGAGTATAATAGTATGAGAAAATCTATCGAAGTGTTTTTACAACAAATTAGATTGATGCACGACATTGTGTAAACGCCAACATTGATTATTTGTGATAGGGAATGATTGTTATTAATTTCAATTTTTTGGCAAACGATGCAAAAAATGTTGGGAACGGCTTTTAGATATGATTACGGCCGGTTCTCATACCTCAAACTGTTAGACAAAGCGAGCCGAACAATACAAAACTAAGGGGAAATGATTATAGCGTGTGTGTTATTTATATTGGTGAATATGTAATATTCATTTTCACAATGTGCTGAATTTTTCCTATACAATATCTAACATTCTAAGCATTCGTTTGCTCCTTTTGATGCCGGTTGTATGTGAAGTTAAGTAGGTAGTCGCTGGTATATGTGGATTGAGAATAGGAGATCGCAATTAATCGGACCAGTTGGTGCAAGAAACGACGGAGTAGGGGGTGGGGGGCGGTGGGTGACTGATAAACTTTTGTAAAGAAAAGCTGAATGATTTCATAAAAGCCATCTAGAGAACATTCAGAATGATCTACGCAATAATGATAAGGAAAACCTTTAGAGTTCAGTTGGTGATCAAGAAATGATAGAAAGTTCCACACCTTGGTAAATGGTGTAGTATGTTTTGGAAAGAAAATAAAGGTTAAGCACTCGCAAGATTTGTAGGACCTTTTTCGAGTATTCTTGAGAGGATTGGTCATCTTGTGGCATATAGTGTATGAGATTTACCTAAATAATTGAGTAGTTTGCATGACACGTTTCATGTTTCAAATCTAATAGAATTTGTATAGTCTGATGCAAATTTACGATTTACCAATATTGGATGAATATTAAAAGGTGGATAAACCTTACAATTTGTTAGAAATGCCCATTAGAGATTATGGACCGTGATTCAAAAAACACATAATCGTAGTAAATGAACCTATTTGAAAGTGCGATGGACTTCCTATAGCGTGGACCGTATTTTTCCCTATGAATGTTATGATCATATGAAGGCAAAGTTAACCTTATTATTTTGAGAAAGTAAAATATTGGGCTATTGTCGAGACTAAAATGATAAATCTCGGAACAGATTTCCTAAAATTAGGGGTATACTATTACAACCTGAGAATTCGACATGTAGTTAAAGCCTGTATAATTCAGTTTATTGTGTGTCATTATAGTTTTTTAAATTGTTTTGTTTAATAATTTGTAGAAATGGAAAGTACAAATGAGTGATGAAATCATGATACTTGTGGAAATGACAATCATTTGAAAGCTTTGCGTAGTTTCCATCAAATGTCGGTGGCGGTAATATCTGTGTATGTACAATGTATAATAATTCATATTTAATAAAAATTAGATTAGTATTTTATATTAGATTTTAGAGTACATTTTCTAATTTTTTATGAAATAGTTAGAAATGAAAGTCAGTTTGAAAACTAATTTGAAAGTCCAAGGTATTAGGCAAAATAATTACAGTTTTTTTTTACTTAGAATAAATGTAAATGTATGATAAATAAATAAATTAAAAAAAAAATGTAAAAAATTATCGGTTTTGATATAAGCTGAAAGAAGAAAAGAAAAAAGGAGAAAGAACCCAATTTTATTAGAAACTATTTTTTTGTTAATTATCATTTTTCCTAAGTCCTATAAAACAAATCAATAACTCAAAAAAATCAAAAAATCAATTTTTTCTCTCCCCTAAAACCCAAACCAGTAAAAACCTAAATAACAATAAAGAAAACCCCAAAAAAATTTAGGGTTTGTTGATTGTTCAAGAGTTAAGGTATTGTATTCTAAATCCCTTTTTTCAATTCAATTGGTTTTAATATAATGTTAACAATCATAAAAAGGTATTGATTTAGGGTTATTATAGTTATGATTAGTTTCTGTCATTATTATTTAGATAAATCAAGATCTTAGGGTTGCGTTTATAAAATTAGTTGTAGAGTTTCAGGGCTCGAAATTGCGTTAAAAACACAAGAATAAGTGTGTTTTCTCATAAAATTTAGGTCCTGGAGTGTTTGAATGAATATCTCCGTGATGGAATAATAGCATTGTATTTTCCTTAAGGTTATTTTATAAGTTCAGAGAATACTACTTTCAAAAAAGGTTTGTAAAAAACAGTAAATACTATGATCATATTTAGGATCAGATTAAGCAAAGGTGAAAAAAACCTTATTTAAAATGTTCGATTAGAAATGTAGCCAAAACACAAAGATCAAAAAATCATGATTCCTAATAACTTCGCAGTTACAAAAGGGAAAAAGGCTACCTTCATGAAGATTTAAGTGTTTCCTAATTAAGTCAAAATTTATTGGTGCGATCGCATATTCGGAATCTTGGGTTATAAGTGATGACGAAATTTATAAAACGGTTACACCTCTACAATTATTTTTTATTCCAAAAATCAGAGATAAGCTCACAAACTCATTGGGGTGCTTTGATATGTAAGGGAGAAATAACCAAATATGTGTTTAAGTATTTAATTTAAGTCATCTTGTGACTATAAAAAAACTGAGTACAAAGCAGAAAGTTGAGAAGTAAAGTTTGTTAGGCAACTTGAGGTTAGCAAGTATAAAGAGTATATAGAAGAGTTGAATCAAGAGAGGATATAGATTATCCATTGTTGTGATTGTTACGTCGACTTTGGTGTGTGACCTAATCGATGGTAACATATGTGTGTATTGTTTTGTATAGATTCTTTGCAAGATTAACTAAAGGAAATTGGAATTTGCTTTGCATCAGGTGAGTTTTACAGTCCCACTTTTTACTTATATTTTGAGATGGAAATGATGGAAACTGTTTTTGAATTATGAATCGTGATATGTGTTTTTAAGTGTCGAACTATATGATTGCTATGTGCTATTGCTATGTGATATGAATTGTGGTAAGGCATGTGTATGTGAGGATGACATGACCTTGTGTGAGACCCGAACGGACTTAGCTAGTCAAGTGGGTCAGTCTTGCGCGGAGATATTATGGTGGAAATTTGTGGGACGGCGGGGTACGATCCACCCTAGATGATAGTGATTTGTGGGATGGCAAGGTACGATCCACCCAAATGATAGTGATTTATGGGATGGCGGGGTACGATCCTCCCCAGATAAATGTGGATTTGTTTTGTGATAGAGTAGCCATGCATATATGTTCGTAAATATATTTTTTTGTAGATCGCGGTGTCATAAGTGAGTCTTAAACCTGTAACTCTCACCAACAATTATGTTGACGTTTTAAGCATCATTTTTAGCTGAGCAAAACGTGTGAAGAGTTAGGAAGAGGAAGTAGCTGAACCATAGGATTGCATGCAGAGTCTATGATTTATCTGTTTTAGTTTTCATTTGAACTTGTCATGTTTTGTTCTTCATGCATTATATGTTGGAATTTTGTTTTGGGTGTTGTCATAACACGCTTTGATCTTGAAGTTTAATGAATGTCATTTTTAGTTTTCTCTATCTTGTCGCCTTGTGTTGTGATAATGCCTAGCGATTCCACCTTGGCGGGTTGTGACAATGCACAAATAACAGCATCACTCAAGTTATCAATATTTGTAGAGTAAGCATCATTAACTTGAGTGCTAGCAGTAGAAACTTCATGAGCAGTATTAACTGTTTGAGCAGTATTAACTGCTCCATTAGTGCTGCTAGTGTTGTTATTTGAAGAGGACACAAAAGCCATGTTCTGTATGCTTGAACTTGAGCTAGACATCCCTTTAACTTTTGGTTCATACACCTTGAGGTTGTTGTAGAGTCATCCATGCTCATTGTATCCAAATCAGCTTTATTCCTCCACACAACAGCATGCGTGCTCCACTCAGTTGACAAACTTCTTAATAACTTTTGATTAACATCTTCTTGTGAATGTTTTTCATCCAAAAGCTCCAACTTACTCACAAAATTTTGAAGCCTATTAAAAGTTTGATCAATCATCTCTAAGCTTGGAGCAGTGAAGTTTTCATATTGCTGCTTTAAGAGATTCCTTTGAGTCTTTCTTGTAGCTGCATTCCCACCAAATCTCTTTTTAAAGCTTCCAGCAACTTCTTAGCATAATTTATAGAGTTAAAATTTAACTGATGTTCATTGGGAATGCCCATCATTAAAGTAATTCTAGCTTTCACCTCTAATCTTCTCTGAGCCTTTTCTTCAGCAGTTGTAATAGGCATCTCTGTCATAACTCCTTCCATAATTTTTTTGGCAAGGTTGCACCATTCTCTATGACTTCCTATAGTGCATAGTCTTTCATCTGGATAAATTGTTTAATCCTTATCCTCCATATCTCATACTCACCAGGTTTGAGCATAGGAACTTTGGATGCCGCCACCATGTGTGTAGAGTCTTGATCCATATCTTTTAGTAAAAACAGGTTCTGCTTATTTACATCTTCTTAACAAGCTCTGATACCACTTGTTGATCCCACTTCAATAGATCGAAGTCCTTAAGCTTGTTTAAGGTTTAGTTATATTAGATAAATCTAACACAACTATAGTAGAAACTATTTTTAAATGTATTAAAGATTAGGCGGAATCTAATCTTTAATATTAAGCAGAATTATCAATGAAATAGTAATTCAATAAACATACAATTCAACAAATAAGCTCTAATATTATTAATGATAATAATACGAATACTCTCAAAGTATTAGGGTTACAAAAACCTTGAAGCTATGAATTATACGCCTAATAATACTTCAAAAGATTGATAAAAGATAGATAAAAGATGATAAAAAAAGATATCAAACTCTATGCCTGAGGACCTCCATTTATACACCAAAGAGCCCTAGTCGGCTTACAATACTTTCCTAAGTATTCAAAATCTTTTCTATAAACAAATAACTTAATACATATCATAAAAGCAGTACTAACTAATCAAACAGTACTAACTTATTCTCAGCAGCATTAAATTCATCTCTGAGCAGTCTTAACCTTGAGCAATACTAATATTCACTAGCAGTAGTAACTGTATACTAGCAGCAGTAAACATTTAGCATATTTTCTTTGAAGTTCATGAGAAGCACTAAATCCAGTTAAGCAACATTAACACAAACATGAGCAGCAGTAATTTTAATCCCAACAAGCTGCTCTCATATATATGGATGATGTGATACTCATCAAGAATGATGAGAAATGGATTGAAAGAACAAAGTCCCACCTGGACAAAAAAGTTAGCATAAAGGATCTTGGCCCCTTGAAATATTTCTTGGGCATCGAGGTAGCAAAAACATTCGAAGGATTGGGCCTTAACCAATATAATTACACGTTGGATATTCTTCAACACAGTGGGTTGCAAGGATGTCGTCCTAGTTCGTTTCCTATGGAACCAAATCTCAAGCTGGACAAAGGAGAAGAAGAAGAAAAAATTAAAGCAAGTCGATATTGAAGACTTGTAGGTCGCTTGCTATACCTACAAGTCACTCGCCCGGATATAGCCTACTCCGTAAGCATTCTAAGCCAATTTGTTGGAGACCTATGATGTATTCATATGGAGGCTCAGAGTTTTACGATACCTTAAAACTACCATTGGTCAAGGCATCCTTTTACCAAATACTACTTTGACTGATCTTGTGGCCTATTATGATGTCGATTGGCTTGGATGTCTACTTAGTAGATGATCGAGGTCAGGTTACGTGCTCCTGCTAGGGGGAGCCCCAATATCTTGGAAATCTAAGAAACAATGAGTTCTATCACGATCTTCAGCAGAGGCGGAATATCGATCTATGGTTACTGCAGTGAGTGAGATAACGTAGGTTCGTTGACTGTTAAAAGAACTTGATGTTGCGGTTGTTGGTCCTACACTGTTATTCTGCTACAACCAAGTAGCAAAATATATAGCGCACAATCCCATCTTTATTGAAAGAACGAAGCACGTTGAAATGGATTGTTATTTTGTTCGTGAATGAGTTGAACCAAAAGAGATTATGCCTGTTCACACCAATTCAAAGTAGTAAATTGCCGACTTGCTTACCAAACCACTTGGTT
>BQNB010162063.1:0-14606 GCA_026074375.1 Tanacetum coccineum | reverse complement strand
AAAAATCACAAGAAAACCGTCAAAAACGGGCAAACACGGATACAAGAACGGAAGAGTGTGCAAGAGCCGAAAGCCAAAGTAAAAAAAGTCAAAGACCCCAAAGTTACAAATCTAGTCCCTTAAGTTTCCAATGTTACACAATTGGTCCCTATGATAAAATGGGCCTTAAACCCTTTTTACCCTTACCCGGATCCAAAGCCCAAAATAAAGGCCCAAAACCCTAAAGCCCATAACCCTTTACACTAAGTCTAGGGACTATTCCTGCCAAAAATGAAAGTCATTTTTATACCTAAACTTTCATAAACCAAAGACAAGGACTAGTCTTGCCACATTCCCAAACTCACACCCCCCGTTTACCCCTTTCAGTTATAAAAAAGAAAAAGGCGTGAAAATTTGTTTCACTATTCACCCGTCTTCCCTAACTTTACCACACAGTCAAAATCAAAGGGCTTTTCTTAATTGAAGGGTGATTTAGACAATTCAAGGGATTTCCAACAAGATGGCAAGGTCAAGTTAGTCAAATCAAGCACCCTCATTGGCTCATTAATGCCACGTGGAAGAGAGGAAAGCACAAGGATTGATGAAATTTACACTAAGTGTACTCTCAAAAGAAGCACAATCAAGTAACCACACGAATGCCACGCTGGCAATCCGTGTGAGTTATCATTTGATCCAACGGCCATCAATTACTCTCCAATGATTGGATTATCGTACGGATATGATTAAATGGAGCGTGGGAAGCAAGTTAGAGCCTAGAACCTTCAGCTGCAAGCTATAAAAGGCCCTCACTCACACACACATGTTAATTTTCTTTTTCCCATTTTAGAGTAGTAGTAGAATTGAGCTTAGTTTTTGTTAAATGTAATTTTCCTTTTAAAAGTAATTGTAATTTCTTTTATTCAAGCTTTGTAATCTGTTTTGAAAGTTAATGAAATCATCAGTTTAGTTTTAATCATAAGTTTTTACTCATAAGATCTCATAAGCTCAAATGTTTGCTACTGTTTCACAAGCCACTCTAATAAATACAAGCTCTCACAAGTCTATAATCTTGTGATTGAGCTAATAGTTCACTTAATCTACTTAAACTGTAAAATCAGTTGAATACCTTTGATACTTAGACTTATAAGCTTATGGAAGGGGATCCAATAATGGAAGGGATCCCAAGGACTTTTACTGGCTTATTTAAATAAGCCAGAGCTGTTGATAAGCCCTTTGAGCTCTTTTACCTTTGTTTAGCTAAGGTTCCTGTAAGTTTTCATTTAAATTCCTTTGTCCTTTAATATCTAGCTTAATAATTGCTTAATAGTGTAAATTTGCTTATTTGCTTAATTTGTCTATTTATTTGAGCTTATCTGATCTTATTCTAGCTTATTAGGTATACTTACTTATCTGTTTTTAGCTTAGGTAGCTTAACTCTTAAATTTTAATTACTTGTCTTAAAAATCACTAAAAAGCCAAAAATAGATAGCTTAGCCTTAGATTCTTAATTCTAGCTTAAATTGATTATGGATTTATGCTTATTAGTTTTGTTATAAGCTAGTATTTATATTGTATTAAAGCTTAGATCTCTAAATTTCCATTTCAAAAGCTTAAGTAAATTCTGTCAAGAAATAAAGGGGTGTTTGGATTTAGCTTGTTTGACTTTTTAAAGTCAAAGGTATTTTGTGAATACACTTTGGTTAGCTTAATTATCTTAATTGATTAGGATATAAGTTGGTTTGTACTGTCAGTTTAAGCTCATAATCATTTTAAGGCTTATGTTTCTTGTTCTAGCACCAGGGGACTTTTCCTTTTGATTTCACTTGTGAAAATTTGAACCAAGCCATCCAAGGCTTGGTTCTTGCTTGATTAGAGTTTAGACTTACTAAAATAGAGTGTCTAAGTGCAGGATTACCTCTTAAGGTATCCTGCATTTGTGCTTGCCCCTTTGCCATTTGCATCAGCAGTGGTAACACTTAGTTACTACTGCTGTCTTTTAAGCTTTAATTTAGTCTAGTATTAATAGTTTTTAATCCTTCAAATTTAGTAGAATCTTAGCTTATATATATAGCTTAGTTTAGATTAAGTTATATTTTTCATTATCTAGCTTAATTGTTAGGGTTAATTTACTCTTTAAAGTCATCAAAATTCCAAAAATACCAAAAACAGTAGTAACTTAGATTAGCTTTTAATTTTATAAGCTTAGCTTATTAGACCTGTTTTTATTACTTAAACTCATAGTTTATAAGTGGTTAGTTAATACTCCATAAGCTCAGCTTCTGTCTTGGCTTATTAAGTATTAGAGTTTGTCTTATTTTTGAACTTTTTGAGTTACCTTCTTAGTTTAGCTTTTTAATTTCCTATTTCAGTTAGCTTAATGTGTTTTCAGCTCAAGTAGCTTTTCATTTTTAGCTTGTAGACATCATAAGCTTCATAGGTTAGCTTTTAGTTTGTAATTTAAGCTTATATTGAAGTATGTGCAAAGCTTTTAGTAAAAAATAAGCAAAAGTGAGCTCAAAAGCTCACTTTCTGTTGACAGTTGCTTTCAAAAGCTTTTAAGAGCTTATTTTTGGATTAGAGCTTATGTTGCTTTCATTAAAGTTGCTCACATTAGCTTGTTTTACAACTTTTGTTCTTTGAGTTTTGAAAAATAAAAAAAGTGCAAAAAGGGGTGTCTGCCAACCTCGAACCCAAGACCTCTAGTATACAAGCCCAACGTGTTAACCAAGTGTGCTACATTAGCTCATCCGTCTACTTCTCTTTTCATATTGTTATTATACACGTTTTCTTTTCTTTTTCATAACATAAGCCGTAGCATATAAGCTTAATTATCCAGCTTATTAGATAAGCTGGGTAAGTTTTCTTATTTTTCCTTTGAACTTAGTTGCATTTAGGATTTTCCCTGAATTTTTCATATTTTTCTATTTAGTAGATTAATTTTAATCATTTTTCTAAGGTTTTAATTTTCGAAAAATCATAAAAAATAGAAAAAAGTTTCAAAAAAATAGTTTTTAGCATTAGAATAAATACTTTTAGGTTTACATTCAGAAAAATCATTTTCAACACTTTTAGATTTTAATTTTCATTTTTAAGCCTTTATTTTTAATTTTAAAAATAGGATTTTAATTTTAAAAATAGTTAAAAATAGTTTTCTGAGTTTTTATGTTATTTTAGACTTTTCTAAGTTTAAAAATCATTTTTCTTAATTTTTAGGACTTAATTTGCTATTTTTTAGGATTTAATTAGATTAAATTAGTTTTTAATTCATAATAAATTCAAAAATAATCAAAAAAATGTTTTTCTTTTTCTTAAAATTTTCTTTTGTCCTAATTTAGGTTTAGAAATTTAGTTTGCATTTTTAGGAGTTAATTTTAGTTTATATGGATAAAGGGTGAAAAGAAAGAAGCCCTCCACAAACTTTAGGCAGAAACCGGGTCAATACATAATCTATCGAATATCACAAAGATGATATTTGGTATTGAAGAAAGACATCATGGACCCAGTGATGCAATGCACAACCCTTCCCAGCCACTCAAGATTCTCTCAAAAGAATTCTTGTTTCATTGTCACGGAGATTAAATGCATAATCTATTGACATCTCACTCCGAGATTGTTGATATTGAAAAGGTGGCAGTCTGCTCCAGCCTCCGATCACTAAAACCAAAAAGCACTTATTGAGTCTAGAGCCAAAAGAGATCAAATCATAAATCTCACATAGGACACAAAAGTACATTTGTATTAAACATCAAAGATACAAAAAGGTACAAGAGTCGCTTATATGTCTATGTGACATTGCATGTCTTTGTGACATTGCGCGGAACATTCAATAGTGATACTTAAGTAAAGTATTCACAATGATGAATGGAAATCCTACCAGTGCTAACATCAAGCCAACGCTGAACGTAGGTCACTAATTTGAAAATGATTGTTTAATGATTCAATTAGTGTTAACTAGTAATCTAAGTGATCTAGTAGTTATCGTGTTTTTTCGAAATTTGTTTTCGAAAAACACAAACAACATTTCCTTGATTTATTCAAGTGAAGTGTTGGATTACCAAGGTTACTTATGATGTCACAATATTGATAAGGGGAGATTGTTGGAATTGAAGTTAGTAGTTGACTCTCATGCTTAGACCGCACTCCACACATGACTTCACTATCGAATATTCAGGCGTAACAAGATTATGATTATGTTTGATGGTCATCAAATGCAATCAGGGGGAAGAGAAGTGTTCAAGCTGGATATTTCGATAGAGTGCAACATTTAGGGGGAAGAAATGTGAAGTATGTGTATACGAATGGTTGTTTATTTGGGGGGAAGCAATTGGGGGGAAGAACATCAACAACATCTCTACCTTTTAGAAACAAGAACACCGTCGTAATTCATACCTTCATTTCTCATACTCAAAGTTCAAAGATACACTTCCGCAACTCTGATAAATCAAAGAACTTCCTCAAATCGTCAAGTTGTTGATCAAGACAAAAGTTCTACATGAGGAAGATTGTAAGCTGTAAAGAAAGTATGAGTATGTTGGTTAGAAGCTTTAAAAGACAAATCAAGATGGATTCGCGGTAAAGAATGATGACATGAAAAGATCTCAAAGGCAAAGGAAAAAGAAAATGAAAAGATAAAGATCAAGATCACAAGAGCATGATTGGAACAAGACCACTATTACACAACAAGACTCAAGACAAACAAGCGTTAAAGTTCAAAGATCAAAGTCACAAGAGAGATGATCATCCTTTAGGGGGAGATTGTTACGAATAAGGAAATGATGATCATTAATGCAATCAAAGAGAGATCTCAATGATCGTCCCTTGGGGGAAGATTGTTAGGATTGATAAAAGTGACGATCTTATTGAGATAAATGTCTTGTAATAAATAGGATAATAATATTGTGTAATAGGGTAAGTGAAAGGCTTGTGACTAAAATAAAGTCACAAGACTAGGCTAAATAGAAAAAGTCTAAAAGACAAGGGTCTAAATGGTAAAAGTCTAAAAGTCAAGGGCTTTATGCTCATTATTGTAAATGGGTATAAATACCCCTCCACCACCTCATTTGTGGGGTGTGTCTCTTGGTTACTTCTAATCTCATTCTAATCTTTCTCTAATCCTCCTCATCCCTCTTTCTCTCTCTACTTTCTCTTTCTAGACTTATCACTATATTGCTTATTGATCCTGAATTCAGACCTAACAGGTTATATGTTAGAAACATGCACATTAATTTACTGCAGATGAAAGGACACGTTATGGTGGAATCCTTAAAGACCGATGACTTTAGAAATCATTAATTGTTTATAGGCCTGGCCGATTTCAAAAATTGTTATTAGAGCCCTGGCCGATTTCAATAAGCAGCTTATTAAATTATTGGTAAACAAATTGAAAAGATGAGAAGAGAAAACCAAAACCATCATGAACATTTATGTAACATCGTAATTCAAAAAAAATAAAGCCTTAAGAACTTCAACAATAAATTAGGAACTAAATAACATTTAAGTACGAAGTGATATACCCTCTGGAATTCCTTCCCCCACATCTATTCAACTTTACAGAGAAACCAAACCATCAGAACATTTATGTATACATGTTTTAAAAAAATAAAGCCTTAAGACTTCAACAATAAATTAAGGAACTAAATAAATTTAAGTACCGAATGATATAACCTCATGGAATTCCCACACTTCAACTTTTACAGCCCACTAATTATGAGGACATCCACACTAATTATAGAGACCTCCACAATAAATTAGAGTACTGAATCTTAAGATATAATAGATTCCTTCTTTATTTGACATGTGTGACTGTAATTACTTCACACATTTCTCATTTTAATCATTATCCCCATTTGATCCATTTTCTCAGTTTGTATTGGTTTACTCCCTCCGTTCTAAAATTATTGTCTCCTGTTGACTTTTTGAGTCTTTTGTTTTCAACTTTGACCTTAAATAATTTTGTTTGTGTTATATAATACTTGATAAAAAGTATATGAATTGATTGGTTTTTAAATGTATTTTTATAGCTTTGATTTTCATCAAGTATTATATAACACAAACAAAAATATTTAAGGTCAAAGTTAGAAGAAAAAGACTTAAAAGGTCAATTGAGGACAATAATTTTAGGACGTAGGGAGTATTTTATTTTATATTTGTAATTTATAAAATCACGTTTATAGACTCTCATTTCTATTTTTAGATATCTCAAATAGTAGTCTTCTTCTTGTCTCAACCAAACAAAAAAGAGTTTAGTGGGTGGAGATGATATTTAATTGGTTGAAAAGTGCAATTGTCCTAATTTTCTTAAATTATGTGAGTTTTTTTAAGAGACAATAATTTTGAGACATAAAAAGTATATAGGAGTAATAGAGATAAATATCATTTTGGAGTTAATATAGAAGACCTAAATTTTTGAAAGATTTTGATTTGACCAACAAAAGTGTTCTATTTTGTCATGTGAGAAAATTAAGTCACTTGATTAAAGAGTTATTTGCATAAATCGTCCCTGAACTTTGACGAAATTGCATGCTTCGTCCCACCCATTTTGAAAGTGCATATCCATGTGGGAAACCAGTGGGGTATATTTCGTCATTGGTTTAAGACGACATTATCTCCCATTAGTTAACATACCCACGTGACTTGTACACGAGGTCATTTTGGTCTTTTCCACCCTGGTCCCCATTAAATATTCCACCCACCATATCTAACTCTTGTATCCTACCCAAATAAAAAAACCAACTCAATCCTAAAGCACACATCTTCATATCAAACTAAACCCTAACCCTAATTTATTGTTCTCTTAAAGTTAAGTTGAAATTGTCAATTGTCTGTATGGTAAACAAACTATAATTCGTACTGTATGGACTCAAAGTAACCTGGTCGTCATTTTATTGTTGCTTTCAAAATGTGAGCGTAAAAATTACTTCATCTTAATTGATTGTTTAAATACACTTTCATGTAATTGATGTTACTAATAATTGTTTGTAGGGTATTGATTGTAGGTTTTTGCATGGGTTGATCCATCTATGTGTGGTCGTTCAGTCCATATCATCCCTGGTTTGCTAAGGTCAAGGAATTTCTAAAAGAATCAATGAATTCAATGGCAGCTTCAAATGCAAGACTGAAGATTTAGTTGATTTGCAGTTGGTTTTTTTCTCTTTTTTTCTTGATGTATTAAGTTGCATGGTTATTGATAAGTTGAACCTAAAATTGACCAATATGTATGTTATGGTCAATGATTTTGGATGTAACCTTGGTAATTTTCAATGAAATATCCTTATTAGGTTGTTTACAACAAGTTTGTTATTTTTTTTATAAGAGTTCCATTATGTAGGAGTAGACTTGCAACAGGACATATACAAGTCATAAAAAGTGTAGTAGTAAAATGAACAACAAATAAAAGTCATAAAATGGCATTCCAATACATCAAACAAGTTATTCACTTCATTACCTATAATTCCGCTTATCAAGCCAATGATTTAGATACGTATGACTCTGGTTGTGATGAACTCAATACTGCCAAAGTTGCTCCTCAGGTGAATGTATCTCATTAGATGGTTAAGCTGCTATCCTGAGGCTATACAATCCTGATAATGTGAATAACAATATGAAAAATCAAGCTGTGCAGGCGATGTCGTTTTCTGAGCAATCGAGTGTTGTGAACCATTCAGAGACTGAAATAACAAGTGATAGCAATATCATTCCTTATTCTTAGTATGTGACTGAATCACAACAGGAAGTTGTTCAGAATCCAATCTCCTATGCACAACAAGATGCACTAATATTATCTGTGATTGAATAACTGAAAATCCAAGTAGTTAATTGTACCAAGATAAATCTAGATAATAAAAGTGTAAATGATACTTTAACAGCTGAGCTTGAAAGATATAAGGAACAAGTTAAAGTTTTGAAAGAAGGACAAAATGTTGATTTAAAGAGTAAAGATAATGTTTCAGATTCATGTGAACAGTCTATAGAGATTGATCGTCTTAAACAAACTCTTTCAGAAGATTTAAAAGAAAAGGAATCTTTAATGCAAATAGTTACTCTTCTCAAGAATAATTTTAAGAAAGAAGAATCTAAAAACATTGATAGATAGATTGATTTATAAAAGAAGATCAAACAGCTGGATAATATTGTTTTTAAAAGAGACCAATCTGCATAAACTGTTCATATGTTGACAAAACCTCGGTTTTTCTATGATCATACCACTAAACAAGCTCTAGGTTTTCAAAATTCTTTCTATCTGAAGAAAGCTCAGCAGTTGGAACTAAAGCTTTATGATCGTAATGCCATTAAGGACACTAGTGCTATTGTGATTCCTGATTCCGAAGAGACCCTTATGCTTGCTGAAGAGAGTCGTTCAAAAATACTTTTAAAACAATAGGATCCAATGATGTTAGAAAAGAAAGTTAATACTACACCAGTCAATTATGCTACTCTTAACTAACTTTCTCATGATTTTGAAACACGATTTGTTCCACAAACTGAATTATCTGCTGAACAAGCCTTTTGGTCTCAGAAATCTATGAATTCTTCCAAACCCACTCCTTCTTGTAGACCCACCAAAGTTAAGGTTCCAAAAGAACTTCCTAAAGTCAGCATGGTTAATACGAGTTTGAAGAAACCTAAACACCATCTTGCTGGCTTTGCGTCAGTGTTCGTCAAAGAACAAAGAACCACAAACGCACAGCTATCACTGATGGGCTCGTTGGGGGTTCGAATAATATAAAAGCTTATTTTAGAAGATGAATTTATTCTATATGTAAACGACTGCAGGACATATTCATATGGTGCGATCAATATTTAATGTTGATGACGTTACTGGATCCAAAAACGTTCTTTCGTCAAATGGAACAGGCTGTGGGATACAACATCGGTTTTAGAGTCTAAAAATTTGAAGTTAAAATGAATAAAGTTTTAAATAAAAATGAACGACTCTTGAAACAAGTCATTAGCAAAGATATAGTGAACGTAATTGCAAATTCTTCTGTGGATAATGCTTATGTGAATGTGCATGAATGTGAAAAGTGTCTCAAACTTGAGACTGAGCTTCTCAATAAAAAAGAGATTTATGATAAACTGTTCAAAAGATATACCACTCTTGAAAAACATTGCATCTCTTTAGAAGTTGATACTCAACTTAATCAGAAAATTTTTGAAAGAGACATTTGTTTCTAATCAAGTGCTCCAAGTTTCTGATCATTTTTGAATTAAATGAATTGACAGCTCAGTCCCAAGAGAAAGACGCGGTCATAAAAAAGTTGAAAGAGATAATTAAATCTCAAAGTGGAAAATGAATGAGAAAAATATCAAAAAGGATATAGATGAGATTGAAACGATAAACATTGAATTGGATCATAATGTGTCAAAGATTATTATTGAGAATGAACATTTGAAACAGACCTATAAGCAACTTTATGACTCGATTAAACCAACACGTATTCGATCAAAAGAACAATGTGATGATTCAATTAGTCAAGTTAATCAAAAGTCTGTAGCAATCTCTGATTTAAATGCTAGTCTTCAGGAAAAAGTTTTAGTCATTACAGCTCTCAAGAATGAATTAAGGAAACTTAAGGGAAAATATTTAGCTGATAATGTGGTCACCAAAAACACCATTGATCCAGCAATGCTTAAGATTGATGTGGAACCAATAGCCCCGAAATTGTTGAACAATTGGTCAGCTCACTCTTACTACCTAGGCAACACTCAAGATCAAGCCTCGTTTCAAAGGAAATAGTGGAACAAGGAAAATCACAAAATCCTCTAAATAATTCCTTAGACTCTGCAAGTAAGTATACCAAACGCATTCAGGAGTTTCTTATAATAATCAGACAAACCTACCCTAGCATTAACAATTCAACTGATAAATTAGTGGTTGTAACCCCAAAGAACAAGGACAAAAGAGTTAGATTCATTGAGCCCGTCACATCCTCAGGAAACACAAACATAAAAACAACTTCTTCATCAAACCTAGTTTCTAACAAATCTATGTTGTCTTCTATATGAGTAAAACCGTCTACTAGTGCTAGCGGATCACAGCCTTCAGACAATACAAAGAAAGATAAGATTCGGCAAACACCAAATAGTACTTAGAATAATAAAGTAGAAGCCCACCCTAGGACTATTAAATCTAGTTTGAAAGATAAGAATAGTGTTGTTCAACCTAAAGGAAGTGCAAATGTGTAGCATTCCAAACCTAATGCAAATTCTAAACTTCTATGTGTTAAGTATAATGGTTGCATGCTTTCTGATAATCATGATTTATGTGTTCTTAATTTTGTCAATGATGTGAATGCTCGTGTTAAATCTAAATCTGTCAAGAAAAGTTCAAAGAGAAAAGTTTGGAAACCAATAGGAAAAGTGTTCACAAATAATGGATACATTTGGAGACCTACTGGTCAGACCTTCACTATAGTAGGAAATGCGTGCCCTTTAACTAGGATTACCACAACTGCTGAAGTGCCCCTTAGGAAACCAATTGCTCTAGAAACTGATACACCTAAGCCTGTAGTAACATTGGTATACTCAAGGAAACCTAAAAAATCTAAACCTAATGTTCCTGTCAGCAAACATAAGATTATTAAATCTATATCTGCTAACAAAAAGGAACCCAGTAAATCTTGGGGATCCATAGTTTCTGATGTTCCATCTTCCTCTCTTGATGAATGTAGGTCGTCCAAATTGTTCTCTGGTATTTGGGAATTGCTGCTCAAGGCATATGGACACGGAGATCGCTCTAAAGCTCCACTAAATTCGTCAATAAATTTTTGGGTACAGTCAAATTCGGAAATGATCACGTGGCAAAGATATTAGGATATGGTGATTATCAGATTGGGAATGTTACAATCTCAAGGGTTTACTACGTGGAAGGACTTGGACATAACTTATTCTCCGTTGGGCAATTCTGTGATTCGAACCTTGAAGTTGCTTTTCGTCAACACACCTGCTTCATTCGTAATCTAGAAGGTGTTGATCTATTGACTGGATCTCGAGGCAACAATCTGTATACTCTGTCTCTTGGAGATATGATGGCATCCTCTCCTATATGTCTCTTGTCAAAGGCCTCAAAGACTAAGTCCTGGCTATGGCACTGACGTCTGTCTCATCTGAACTTTGGTGCAATCAACCATTTAGCTAGACACGGTCTTGTTCGAGGTCTCCCTAAGCTAAAATTTGAAAAGGACCATCTGTGTTCTGCTTGTGCAATGGGCAAAAGCAAGAAGAAACCCCACAAACCTAAATCTAAAGACACCAACCAAGAAAAACTCTATCTTTTACACATGGATCTTTGTGGACCAATGCGTGTCGCAAGTGTTAATGGAAAGAAGTACATCCTCGTCATTGTCGATGATTACTCTCGATTTACATGGGTAAAGTACTAAAGGTCAAAAAGATGAAGCTCTAGATTTCATAAGCAAGTTTCTCAATATGATCCAAGTACGGCTTAAAGTGCATGTCCGGCGAATCAGGACAGATAATAGAACTAAGTTTGTTAATCACACTTTGCGTGAATATTATGAGAAGGTTGGCATCTCTCATGAAACAACAAATACTGCTTAGTTGGTGCGAGTTTTCTGTTTGCAGCCTTCTTTGTCATTCTCTTTTTTGTTGAAGGTTTACTTCCGCTTGGTTGAGATATTGGTTGACTTCCAGTTGCAGCTACATTATGAGCACTGATATGTGTGAAAACACATATCCGTTTTATATCAAAAATGACTCATAAAAGACAAAATTATGCTTAAAATGCTTGTACATTGCTTGTTTTGTCTTTGTGATTGTGTAGGTATGGATAATGCAAATATCACAAGAAAACGGTCAAAACCGGACAAACACGGACACGGGAAAGGAAAGAGTGTACAAGAGCCGGGAGAATGCTTTCAAGGTTAACCAAAGTCAACCATTGGTCAACATTGGTCAACTACCAGGAGACAAAACCTTTCAAAATTCCCAAAATGCCCTTAATGTTAAATCAAAATTCATAAAAAGCCCTTAAAACCCTAACACCGTTATCTTTTTATTAATAAAAGATAACGGTCGTTAAAACCAAATCCTTATAACCTGTTACCCTTTACCCGAGCCCAAAACATATCCCAGGCCTAATCCCTTTTGTATAGACCCAAAGTCAAACGAAATTTAACCCGGGTCAAAAGAAATCAAACGCACCTTTTTTATAAAAGAATTACGCGGGAAAATCAGTTTTACTATTTATCATCTCCTTTAATTTTTACCTGCGTGAAATCAAAGGGTAAATTAAAATTAAGGACGTGGCTTATTGATTCGGATACCAAGTGACAAGCTGGCAAAGAGAAACGTAATGAAAGGCTCTTATTGGTTGAAACCCAAGAAGAATGACACGCGAGTCTGACAAGAAACACACCAATCATTGGATTTTTGCACTAAAATAAGTACAAAAGAAGCACATAAGGTCTGACACACAGAATGCCACGTTGGCAATCCGTGTGCTCACTCAATTAATCCAACGGACAAGAGTTGAGATCCAATGATTGGCTTGAATGAAGGGATGAGATCAAAGGGAGCGTATAACAACCTGAAGGCCTAAAAGCTTCATTGTGCAGCTATAAATACAAGGGTTCCTCACTCACAGGAAGATATCTAGGAGTAGTTTTTAAGTAGCTTTTAAAATTAGCTTTTAAATTTGTAATTTTCTTTCAAGTAATGTTTTAGTTTAATGTAATTTCAATTTCATCTTTGTAATAAGCTTCTTCTATTAATAAAAGTTTAAATTCCTGCATTGAGTTCTTAAATTTTCTTAAAATGGTTAAATAAGCTTGTTTTATTCAATTAAGCTCTTAAGACTACTCATAAGCTGCTTATTTAAGCTCAAAAAGCTTAAATAAGCTCAAGCATATACAAATTCCTCCCCTAAATTACCAAAGCTAAAAATGGATGATGGATCAAACCTGGAAGGATCCATAGACTCT
The DNA here is from genome assembly GCA_026074375.1 of Tanacetum coccineum. Lineage (NCBI taxonomy): Eukaryota > Viridiplantae > Streptophyta > Magnoliopsida > Asterales > Asteraceae > Tanacetum > Tanacetum coccineum. Next base: position 1,686 of record BQNB010162063.1, on the reverse strand, counting down.
ACTGGCTTATTTTAAATAAGCCAGAGCTTGTTGATATAAGCTCTAAGTGAGCTCTTACCTCTATTAGCTGAGGTATAAGGTACATGTTTCTTTATATTTCAGTCTTACTCATATCTTAGCTTAATTCTACATAATTGTTTAAACTGCTTATTTGATTGCTTGTTTCTATTAATCTTGCTTATTTGTGCTTAATTATGTCTATTTGTGCTTATTATATATGTTTGAGTATCTGTTTTTAAGTTTTATAGCATAGATCTTAGTTTTTTTAGTTTTGATTCATAAAACTGTCAAAAACTCAAAAATAAGTAGCATAGTTATGAGCTTTTTGTTTCTGGCTTATTTGCTTATTGATATTTGTTTATTGAGGTTGTTATAATATGTTTAAAATATGGTACTAGAGTTTTAATCATTAAATATGTTTTTCATAAGTTCATATGGAATTTATCAATTTTAAAGGGGTGTTTGGCATAAGGCAGTATTAACTTAGGTTAATACTGTCAGAGGCTATTTTGTCTCTTGCATTGATTTTTAACTTCATTTTAGAGTTTGTAATGTTAATTTTTAAAGACTTTAGAGGTTAAATCTGTTTTTAAGTAGTGGTTTAAGATCTGTGGTTTATAGTTTTGCTTATTAGGGTAATCTAGCTTAATGTAGTGTCTAGTTGTTCAAATTACTTTCATAACTCTTAAATTGGTGTTTTTTTAGTGTAGAAGTCAAGAGTTATATGTCTGCACATTTGGATTTGAGTTTTGGTTCAAAATATGCAAACTGCATCAAGTTGAATTTTCAGAAGGGTAAATTAGTTTTTAGATTTTAATTTTCAGAATCAAAGTAGATTATAGGTCATAGTTTAGGTGTTTGCATTTAGTTTTTGAAAATTAGTTTATTAAGCAATCTGTTTTAAGCTGGCAATTAAGCCATTTGTCTTTTTGAAATCCAAAAACCAACTCAGTATGTTCTGAGTTTCTAGGCTATTTTCATTTAGCTTTTTCATCAAACACTTTGATTTCAAAATCATTTTCAAAAGCAGTTTTAGGTAGCTTATTAGCTCTAGTTTAAGCCTGCTTAAGTCATATCCCCATAAGGATAAGCTATTAGATCCCTGCTGGGACTGTTTGGGTCTCAAGTCTTGTTAAGTGCTTAATTTAGTTTTATAGCTTATTGCTTGTAGGATTTGATTAATTTTTGCTTTATTTAGCTTATTAGGATAGAATCAAGTTGTTTGTAGCTTGTTTAGTTCAGTTATAACTTATTTTAGCTTTTCATTAAAAATCTATAAATATTAAGTCAGTAGCTATTAGCTTTTTCATTATGCTTTTTAGTTGCTTATTAGCTGTACTTTTAGTAGATATTAAGCTTTTAGCTGTAAGGATCCTTTAGAGAGCTTAAAATTAAGCTCAAATAAGTCCTTATGGCCTGTTTTGTTCTGTCAATAGTTAAAAGAGATTTTCTGATTTTATAGCTTATTGCTTGATTCTTTTCTAGTCAAATTTAGCTTATTAGTTTAGGTTTAGCTTAAAATTAGCTTAATTAGTCATAAGGATTGTTTATCTTAGTTTTTGAGCTTATTAAATTTAGAAAAACACCAAAAATATAGTTAAGTAAATCTGTGTTGGAAACACGAAAAGTGTCGGTCACTTCCAAAGTTGTAACAAGTCTTAGCTCGTAGTTAGTATAAGGATTAGA
>BQNB010162061.1:0-14330 GCA_026074375.1 Tanacetum coccineum | reverse complement strand
GGCTATTTGATCCATGACAATCATTTAGCTTTGTTACTTGATATACAATCTGTGAATTGCTACAAATCCCGTGGAATGACCTGGACTTACCTAATACTATATTACACTCGAATAGGGTATACTTGCCTGAATGTTGTGTTTTTGGTTAAAATCAGTATTTCTAGTTATTATAAATTTAAAGCTTGTAAAAACACACATCAAGTTTTTGGCGCCGCTGCCGGGGATTTGTTTAGTTGTTTACAGATTGTTTGCTAGTCTTGTGCATCTTACGTGTGTTTAAATCTCCTAAAATCTGTTAAAATATGTCAGTTGTTGCAGAAAGTACGGCGCACAATTAAACCTTGTGTGCCGCACTTCCCCTGTTCCTGTTTCTTATTTTACAGGTTTATACCCGAAGTGCGCCGGTTTCACACCAAAATCGCCATATTGTTTTACAAATCTAACTTTATAAACTCGTCGTACCGTTTTCTGGCAAACGGAACCCAAAAATCACTTTTCTCCAGGAAGTACGCCGAACATACAATTCGTGCGCCGGTTTTCCTGAAAACCCAGGAAGTACGTCGTACTTTACCTAAGTACGCCGCACTTTCTGCAAATTTTCACAAACATAATCTGATTTAAAACCAAAACCCAAACAAAACCCCCAAATTGCTAGTCTCGGGTATGTGATCATTTGAAATTCAATTTTATCTGATTATACGCCTTGTAATTTTGTTAATATTTAGTTTGTCAGTCGAGAAAAAAAACCAAAAAGATTTTTTATTTCTAAATTGTTTTTGCTTATTTTGTTTTCTAACATGTTCTTGTTTATATAATAAAACATGTGTTTTGTTGGTTTATTAGTTTGTTTATATTTTCTTGCATTGAATATGTGAAAAATAAAACAAAAAGTAAAATTTTGAAAAATATTGCAAAAAGTACGCCGCACAACAACATTGAGCGCCGCACTTTGCTCCTGCATAACAAAAAAAATCAGTTTAGTATAAAAATAATAAGCAGATGAAATTTCTTTTGATTTAATCAACTGTGAGTAAATGTAATGTGTTTTTATGCTTGCTTGTTTGTGTGTGTTTGCTTGCGTGCTTATTAAAAAAAGCATAAAAATATTAAAACTATAAAATATTAAAAAATGAGTTTTCATATTTCCTTTTGTTTAGTTGGTGTGTTTTGTGTTTGTCTATTTAGGTGTTTGCATCTGTTTATATATGTGTTCTTAACTAATAAGTGTAAAAGAAAAAACATATACAAAAAAATAAAATAAATATTTTCTGTCATAATAAAACCGCCGCACATACATTGTTGTGCGGTGCACTTCTATACAATTTTTGCCGCGAGCCAAGTTTAAATTTTTGAAAAAAGAAATAAAAAATGCGATGTACGATGCACTTTCTATGAAGCGCGAAAGCACATTGGTCAAAAAAATATCTAAAAAGTAATAAAAAAATTAAATATAAAAAAAAAATAAAACCCAAAAATATTTGTTTTTGTATGTGATTGTGTTGTTAAAGGTTTCAAACCTTATGTGTTTGCCTTAAATAAAAAAAAATCTCTAAAAAGATTTTATTTTCGCCTTTGTTTTTTCTTTCGTATGTGTTATGAATGTTTGAATACTACTAGTAATTATATTTTCCTTTCTATTCTATTTTTCTTTCGTAATGTTTTATGCGTCCTTGTTCTACTAAATAAATAAAAAGTTTTAAACGAAAAAAAATAAATATATATATATAAAAAAATTGTTTTGAACTTTGTGGGTCTGTTCGCTGGAAACCCTCACGAGACTATAACTCATCCACTCGGGCCACCGAGGGGTTTAAAGGCTTGTTGCATATGCTAAATGCAATCGTGATGCCTACAAAAGTGTGCTTTAGTATTTTACAGTTTTTGTAGTTTAGTTTATTTTGCAGATTAAATAAATAAGTGGAGCTTGGATTGGTGGTAGATGCTTATCACTTGGGGATATGATATATTTGGATCAGTATATTACATGTGGTAGAATACTCCTGCTTGGCGTTTCGTTTAGTGCCGTATTTTTTAGAATTCAACCGAGCACTTATGATCCCTAAGAAGTCTCGTTTTCTTTTATTATTTTATGTTTTCGTTTGTCCATTTTAGTTACTTTTCTAATTACGCTAATGTCAACTTAAAGTGTGGGGGGAAATTGCATTGAAAAATCAGATCATTATTAATTTGTACTTTTGTTTCGCCCTTGGTAATCTAAAAATCTATTCTTGTTTTTAATTTTTTTGCCACTTAGGTTAATATTTTAGAATAAAAACGTAGTAAATAAATAAAGTTTTAAAATCAGAGATGTGTCCTGATTGATAAACAGATCCGACTCAGGATTGATAACATTACTTGCGCATTTATAACCATTCTAGTAGATATGTAAGGATTTTGAGCATGTATATAGCATACGTATTTTATGCATGATTCCTTTGTTTATTGAGTGTGCCGAGTTTTATAGATTCTGAACTTGTGTTTAAAACTATTACGAAGACCGCAGTGTATCACGTTCGGCGTGATATATGGTATTTTTATTGTGATTAAAGAGGCAACTTAGGATTCAATCAAATAGCCATTCCATTAATTATTTATTCTTTTAGCTAATTACACTGATTAGCTAACCACCCAAATAAAACCCGTTTGTTAGCACTCATCTTTAGTGCTAGATACCCCTAGTTTAACCCCTAATTACACTGATTAGCTAACCACCCAAATAAAACTCGTTTCAAATAGCCATCTTGGTGTAGTTTTGTTTCTTGTACAAGCCTATGGTATGAAATGAATCATGTCTGAGCAATTGAGTGTGATTACCCTCTATTACATCATATACGAGTGTTTGAGGGAATTATACTTTCCATATTCATGAGGTGCTTAGTCATGTTATTACAGCTTGAAGATCATTGGGTATTGTCAAACATATATGTTTTCAAATATTAAAAATAAAAAAATATTTTCACAATTCTATATTTGTTTTGTAAATCTTATTATTTTCCTTATTTTACTTGAGGGCAAGCAAACCCTTAAGTGTGGGGGGTGCTTGCGCTTTTTGCGATTATTTATAACAAAACCAAAAAATATTTCCGATTTTTCACATCCTATACGAAATTTTTAAAAAAAATAAAAAGCAAAAAAAGTATCAAAATTTAAAATTTTTCCTTATCTTGTCATGTAGGACCTTTTTTATAAATTTATTTTCTTAGATTTGCTTGAGGGCAAGCAAAGTTTTAAGTGTGGGGAGATTTGATAACGCTCAAATTATACATATTTCTATATGCGTTATATGTGATTTTATGTATATAAATTGGTTAATAATAAGAGCTTTCGGTACTTAATCGAGTATATTTGCTATTGTAGGTTCATATCACATGTCGTGGAATAAAACGGAAGAAAACATGAAGAATTGAAGCTTAAACGAAGAAATAACTCAAGTTGAATGCTTCCCGAAAACATGTTCACTGTTTTGGTCATAACTCGGTCATACGAACTCCGTTTGACGCGATTCTGGCGGCCACTCGAAGAGAATTCAATTATCTACAACTTTGAAAAATTCCAAGTGCTGTAAATGCCCCAAGTATGCCACACTTTCAAATAAGTACGGCGTACTTTTCTGCCAGATTATGAATGCTCTTAAATGAGCTTGGCATTCATTGCAACCTTTCAAATCTCCATTCTAGATCCTTCTATGACTGACTTTGGGCACCCCTAGAGCCTATAAATACAGCCTCTAATCCCTCATATCTCACACCAACACATCCTATTACACACACACATAGAAATCAAAGAAGAAAAGTGGTGAGGATCTTAGGATCCAATGATCCAAACACCCCTCTAAACCACCATAAACCACCACTAAAACACATATTTCCAGAAGTTCTACACCATATCTAGATCATATACCATCCATTTCCATAACCTTAACACTTATCACCTTGATTCTTGGAGGATTCACACCAAATTCTCTTAAGATCATCACCATAAACCTTGTTACCAAACACTCCATTTGGTGATATATTGTGGATTTCCAAAAGTTACTTGGTATATTTTGGGTTATCTCAGTAGCATTTGGTTGTTGGTTGATCATGGAATTGTTAGTTTTGGGTTGATGGTTGTTGTAGTCAAAATATTGGTATTGTTACTTTGCTTCTTATATGTGAAAAATGAATAATATTTGGATGATTTTGCTATGATTTATGAATATACATGTTTATGAATTTGTTGTTATCTTACTTAGATCGTTGTTTATTCTCTTGATAATATCTTGCAATTGAAATGGCCGAAAGGATTATATTGCCTTGATATTATTTTGTATCTTGTTGGCCATATGAATCAATTTCATTGCTTTGTGGGGGGGGGGGGGGGGGGGGGGTGAATGTGTGGTAAATTTGTTAAACACCTAAGTAGAATGATGTTTAAGGACCAATCCTTATGTTGACCGGCCGGGTTGGGAGGAATTCATATGTATTTGATATAAACCATTCTTAATGTGCTCGTGATGATGTAGTATATAGGCCGAAAGGATTCTATGTTATCATTGGTAGATATGCTTGTTATTATGACTACCTGTCATATATGACTTGTATGCATTGTTTATATAAAGTCTTGTTCTATCTATATCTATTATGTTATGTGGATCATGCCTTATTTCTTGCTTACTTTATACACACGTTTAGCTATTTGATCTGTGACAATCATTTAGCTTTGTTACTTGATAAACAATCTATGAATTGCTACAAATCCCATGGAACGACCTAGACATACCCAATACTATATTACACTCAAATAGGGTATACTTGCTCGAATGCTGTGTTTTTAGTAAAAATTGGTATTTCTAGTTATTATAAATTTAAAGCTTGTAAAACACACATCAGAGTCGTATCTTATCAAGAACAGATACCTTTCCACTAAGACATTTGTTGATGATTGTGGCAAAGTTTCTCCATGGTTGATGCAGATGATCAACACTTACATCAGTGATGTACTTGATCTCTCCAAAATGGCCAAGTTCTTTGATAAAGGATAGAGTTTCCTCTTCAAATGGAGGTTCATCAAATTCTTGACCCGAAATCTTATGACATATGTTAATAATTTCTCTAAATACTTCAACCTTCTAAGAGAACCTTTTGTTTTCGATCTTGATTCGATATGATGCATTGTATTTATTGACGGTAGCTAGAACTGATGCATGTAGATGACTGGAACATTAGCTGTGATAAGGAAGGCAGGATAGCAGGTTGTGAGAGCAAGGGTATCCAATACTACTTGGTAAGTAGGTTCCTTTGGTTTCATTCCAGGGTTGATCCTCATGTTACATTTGCTAATTCCATGTTGGTTCTCTGGAGCAACTAAGGCATTATCCAGTGCAAGTTGTTGAGCAATGGTAGTCATGGTTCTGCTAAGATTTGACCAATACAGTTTATATACAACCAAGTTTATATATGACACTATATGGCAAGCTGTTTAATGATGACTGATTTTAGATGCAAGTTATGATTATCAACAAAGGATTAAGCTCATTTTGATAGGCAGGCACTTAACACATTGGAGGCAGATCTAAGGTAAGGAAGGCAACAAGATAGGACAAAATACATTTAGGTATTTAGGCAACTATATTAGACTAATAAGGGAAACCTATTCAAACTAATGTGTAGTGAAATAGATTACCTAAGTTATGTATAATTGGCCTTGTATTACCTTTGTGTATATAGCCTACTTAAACTTTGTCTAGATTGCAAGATTAACCAATTTTAATTTGCCTCCTAAATTATGTTTTAAATCGCCTCCTAAAGGATATGATTAAATCGCCTCCTAAAGGGACTGATTTAATCGCCTCCTAAAAGGGCTTGATTAAATCGCCTCCCAAAGGGATGGATTTATTCGCCTCCTAAAGAGGATGTATTAAATCGCCTCCTAAAAGGTTTGGATTTAACCACCTCCTGAAGAGGTGATTTAATTGCCTCATTCATATGATTAATTCCCCTCAGAAATCATAAGTATAAATTTTAACATTCCATGCATCAAAATCACTTCAAATAGAAATCTTGGGACCAATAACTACACATGAAGCAATACAAACATGAATTAAAAACAAATATATCAAGTTATACATTGTTCGTGTAACACCCCCAAAAATGCGTGTCGCAACGGAAGTATGTCCGGGGGAGTTACTTCATAATACACAGCGCTAGATACAAGAGAACGGCCTCTAAATGTGTCATTTGAAAAATAATCTCATTGATTTTCTTAAATTCATATAATAGTTATCCCATAATTGCATCACAATGAAAAGCTTGAAAACAACCCAACGAGATTTGATCATTTGTAGAAATCCAAGTATGAAATCTTGTCAATTTAGACTCCAATGCACATCAGATAATCCAATCATCTAATTCACCTGAGAAAAACATGCTTAAACACGTCAACATAAAGTTGGTTAGTTCACAGGTTTTTGTAAATACAAATGTTGAACCAAAGTTCTGTAAAGTGTGTATGACCATTTAAATCCTTAAATGTCCTTCCAAAATGTATGTATGATTTTTAGAAAATCAAATAGTTGTAAAATATGCATGACCATTTCAATCCCCTAATAGTCACAAAAATGTACGTATGAAAGTTGGACCGCAATTTTTCCAAAGTATGCATGATAATCAAAACCATTATGAACTGTTCCAAGTATGTATGATAAAAATGTATAAGTATAAGACCGCAAGATTTCCCCCGTGATAATACAACAAATGCAAACATCACGAAAATATGATTACGTTTCCCTAAGCTCATGATACTGAAGCTCGACATAAATATATAGCAATATAAAATTTGCTCACATTGCCCGTATACGATGTTCTAACCCGCAACATCCCTAGTCCGGCATGGTATACGTTCGTTTACTTGGTGATAGCTAGTCACCCGAACGGGGATGTCAATCTCAATAGATCTATTCATAACATTCGCGCTCACAATCCAGTAATTGACAGTTCATGATAATTGGCTCAATTTGGGTTATCGCTACTTAGGCAAACACGTAATCGTAAAGTAAAAATATCCACTTGCGTCCAATTGTAAAAACCCATGCATATGTTTCTCACCCCAAAATGCGTCCACAAGTATAACCAAGTATTGAATCTCACCGCGAGATATATAATGAGTATGCAAATCAATTATTTTGTTAATCAAACCATTAAATGCATTTGTAAACAAACATGTTCTCACCCCAAAAAAACCAAGTAAAACATGGGGCTATAAACTCACCATATCCTTTAAAAGCAATCACGTTGTTATAGATAACCGAACAAGTAAAACGGTTTATAGACAAGCATGTATCCTCCTCGTGGGTTTATAAAACATTCAAAAGATTGAAAAGCGAGGCTATGAAACTCACCTCGATCACGATCACAAACAAAGAGTCTGAATATACTGCAGATGTATCAATGACGATCTCGATCACGACCTATAATTATATCACTCGATCATAATTCGTTATGATTACGATCAATGAAGCCCGTACGTTGTTACGACGAAATTATGTATATGTATATACATACATACATATATGTAGTGAGAAATCTACTTGCGCGTCTTAATCCTTAACACTTGGTATATTTTATATACTATTTTCCATCTCATTATAAGTTAATTCAATTTGTTGAAAACTTTCTATTTTTTGTAAGTTTCTATTCTTTAGAAAACTACTATTTTAGTAAGTCCGACATATCATAAAATTCATATTATTATGTCTCTACCTCGTTGAACTTTAAACACTTAATTATCCAAAAATTTCTATTACTGAAATTATACTTCAATTATTACAAAAAGTTACTATATATAGACTTTCCGTTTTTAGAACCGAATAACGACTTCGAAAATAATTTCTTATAATAATATATTAAATTATCTTATTTTATCACTCAAAACCGAGCTCAAAATGTATTAATATTATTTATAATACTTGTTGACTTTTAGGTTAACCTTTAGTTTTGACCCGCTATATCGCGATTTTAAAATTATCAATCCTCGCGGAAAAGTAAAACGTCGATACGAACCACTTTCGTGTTTCGCCGGAAGGCCGAAACGGACTCGAAAGTGCTCAAAACATTAATTTATTAAATCTGTCAGATTTAATTTAAATACTAAATTGACTTATTTTTCTACTAAAGTGTATATTTCGATCTAGCTCCAGTTTCTTCGTTATTGGGAGTTAGAAGTCCCATTTTATATCAAAACGTCCGTAAAAATGTAATTTGAAATATTTTATAAACCAAAATTCTGATTTTCGAAAATCTAGAACTCCGAATAAATTGTTCAGTTTTCTGGTTTAATTAACCCGATACAAAAGGCGTTAAATCACGTTTTTGACCCAAAAACTCATCACAAATATACTCAATATGCCTTATAATTTCATATAATTCCTACTTTAGCATCAATATCATATTATTTCCTACACCGCAAGTATCAATCGGATTTCACCAACATTTACATATATTACTATAATCGGACCAAATAAACGAAACAATCGAAATAAAATAAAAAAATATAAATGGAGAGTCACCACCACAAGCCCGACACCACCATGGTGCGGCTGTGGTGGTTGTGGTGGCCACAGCCGACTCGGTCGCCGCCACAGCGATGGCGTCGAGCGGTTAAGCACAACGAGCACCCCCTAGGGTTTGCGTCGCCACAGCCCGACACCACATGGTGCAGCCGTGGTAGCTGGTCCGCCACCTACAGCCCGCCATGACGGCGGCAGCGACTAGAAAAGCCGTCGTTGCGGCGGTGGTGGGTGTGAGGTCGTGAGGCGGCTGCTGCTACGAACGGGACAGGGGGGTGTTTGTGTTTGAAATTTAAGAGTTTGACACATATGCCCCCTGAACTTCTAATCCTTATGCATCTTTCTTAACTAAGTTTTCTAAGGCATGGATAAGTTTAACAAATGGCACACTTAGTCTCTAAAGTTTTAACTGCCATACCTAGCAACTTAGTTTTTGCTATTTACTCCCTAAAAGGCATAAACACATAACATTTAAGGTACAAATAAGTTAAACTTAATTAACTCTCCTTTAATTGTTAATCCGTTATAATTTAAAACCTTTTTCCTTTTTATCACACTGATTTTATGAAGAAGATATTTGACGTTTTCTCCTCCTAAAACAATGACCAGTTTTCTATTTAAAGAGCTGTAGTCATTATTTGAGTGGTCAAATGTCTTTGAAAATAATTTTCTGATGAATTTCTGATATTAATTTTTTATTTTTAAAAATAACACCATAAAAATAAGATTTCTCTTATTTTAACACATAAGCACACTGATAGGTACACTTATTGTATAAAGAAAGCACGGGTTGTGTTGCAAAGTAAATAAAAGCCTTTGAATGAGTATGAAGTAATTCATTCTCGAGAAAGGTAAATTTCCCGTTGTGAGGCCAAGTTTTCTGTTTAAAAAATTGCCTTTTAAGATTATGATCGGGTTGCTATCTGAAATAATAACAAGCTATTTTACATATTTTCTATTCGAACTTTATTTATAGCTTTATGCTATTATTGAATGACATTTCTAAGGCCGTAAATATTATCGATGCTAGAAAACATGTCATGAAAATCTATTTTTCTAATTTTTTTAATTTTTTTTTTGAAAAATTTATATAAAATGAAAAATCTTTTTGGGTTTTTCTGATTTCTTATTATTACACATAATAATAGGATTATATACGTGAGTAACCACCTTTACTCGTTTTTTACTATGTTCAAAACGTTTTAGCGTTTCCTCAGAGTACTTGCTTCTACATGCCGGACTTTTCGGTCAAGAAATTGAATCTTTCTCTTGGCAAGGGTTTGGTAAAGATGTCGGCCAGTTGATATTTCGTCCGAACAAAGTAAAGTTCCACTATTCCAGTCTCTACCTGCTCCTCTATAAAATGGTAGCGTACATCGATATGCTTTGCTCTTGAGTGTTGAACATTGTTGCAGCATATAGCAATTACACTTTTGTTGTCGCAGTATAGAGGAATCTTATTGAATTGAAAGCCATAATCTGTTAGCTGTGAACGCATCCATAGGATTTGAGCACAACACCCTAATAAGGCAATATATTCAGCCTCTATACTCGAGATCGCAGTGCTCTTTTTCTTCTTAGAAGACCAGCTAACAAGTTTATCACCTAAGAATTGAGCGCTTCCTGATGTACTGCGTCTAGTGTCCTGACACCCCGCGTGATCCGCGTCTAAATATGCTGTTAGAGACCAACAGGTATCCTGTGAGTACCATAGACCTATGTTAATGGTTCCTTTTAGGTATCAAAAAATCCACTTAACTGCATTTAAGTGCTTTTTGGTAGGCTTTGCCTGATATCGGGCACATAAGTAGACTGCATAAATAAGGTCAGGTCTACTGGATGTCAGCTACATGAGGGATCCAATCATGCCACGGTAAAGTGTAGCATCAACTGGTGTCCCCTGTAGATCTTCATCCAGTTTATTCTTTTCCACTATAGGTGTGTCTACAGAATCACTAGTGAGGAAACCATACTTTTTAATAGCTTCAGAAGCATATTTTGATTGGTTTAGGAAGATTTTTCTAGGACTTTAAGAAATTTGTAATCCTAAAAAGAATGACATCTTCCCCATAATCGAAATCTTAAACTTAGTGGTCATTCTGATAGCAAACTATTACACAAAGCAGTATTAGTGGATGCAAATTTCTATATCATCAAACATAAAATTCGTACCAGTAATAAGGTCATTCCTGCTTTACATGTGTAAGAGTTGTTGATCAACTGCACTTCGAGATATGTTGTGATAGGAGGAAACTTCGTACAGCATGTCGTTACCATGCATGTGGTGCTTGGTTTGAACTGTTCAGGCCTTTTTAGCGTATACACATGCCGATGGGTTGTCGTGATCAACAACTCCTTTAGTTGAGAACGTAGACCTATTCTTTGAGCTCGCATTGAAGAAATCCGTTTTGACGGTCCATTGGAACATAATCCATATTCTTATTGGCTACATTTGACTACGAAGATAAGGATGGTCCTCTATTCTTGCAAACCGGGTGTAATTGGATTCTCAAAATTGATTCCCTCCTCTTGCCTAAATCCCTGAGCAACTAATCTAGCCTTATTCTTAAGTACCCCCACCAAATTCGTTGGTTTTGACCTTATAAATCCACTTCAGTTTGATCAACATGACTTTATCTGGACACGGCACCAATTCCCAAACTACTAGTCATTCAAATTCATGAATTTCTTCTTGCATTGCATTGCATCGATCCATGATGGTTCGGTCATTGATTGTTTTAAGTTCTTTGGTTTTATAAAAGTTAGGAGGGCATTAAAATAACACCACATGGCATCAGTCTATAGTTGCTTTTTAGTGGAGATAGATCGAGAAGGATCTCCAATCACATTTTCTATTGGATGATCCTTAGTCTATCTTCCAAGTGAATCGAATGAATTGTGGGTTGGTCTTACATTAGATGATGATCCTTGAGAAGTTGATTCTTCATGAAGAGATTCATGAAGTGGATCATCATGAAAATGTGATGTTTTTGGTGATTCTTCAAAACCATAAGACATAATTGGATAGTGTTCTTAATCTTATGTTGATCGGATACATGTTGATGGAGCATCTTGTTCAATTGACATAGACACAGATGAATCGGCTAAATCAACAACTCTTGGTGCATTAGCTACTAGAACTGGAGAAATAGCAATTGTTGGAGGATTAAAGTATTCATTGAACATGGGTTGGAACAAAAAATCCTTGACCCGCGCGAGCTCACCCCTTAAAACCTATCTATATATGATATAAATACACCAAGGGACGAAATCACGCGAGAGCAAGAAAACCGGAAGCAGTATAGAGTGTTCCCGGGTCGTTATGTCCCAACGAGGCTAAAATGGAAAATCGCAAGACGATTGATGATTTGTGTTTGAATGTCACAGGGAATGATTGGGCACTAAAAAAAATAAGCAAAAGCACATAAAAATAGCAAAGAGAATAAGCTGGAACAAGAATCAAAACTAGGAATGACAAAAATACTTTAAAACTTTAAACTAAGACATAAGTAAGCTCAAATAAACTTAAGGCAAATTAAATAAGCTAAACTAACTCTAAATAAGCAAATACAAAAAGCAATAAAGCTAAATTAAACAAGATAAACACAACAGTACTAACAACAGTACTAACAGTTTTAACTACCAGTACTAACTTGGAGTTAGTACTGCTAGGCTAAAGTTAGTACTGTTAGCTTAAGGTTAGTACTGCTAGGCTAACAAGACTCAAAGAATTAATAAATAAGCAAACAAGCTAAAACAGAAGTTCACCTAACCTTAATAAGCACTTAGTAATTGGAATAAGCAACTAGAATAAACTAAAATGATAAATAAGCTAGAAAACTAAAACTGATAAACTATTGAGAATACTTTAAAAAGGAAAATAAGTTTAAATAAGCAAACAGCAAAGGAAAATGGTTTAATCTACTCTAAAAAGCTAAGGAAATCTTAAACAAGCTGAAATAATAAGCTGAATAGCTAAAATGAACTACCAGTACTAACAGTATTAACTGACAGTACTAACTTGGAGTTAGTACTGCTAGTGTTGAGTTAGTACTGCTACCTTTGAAATCCAAGAAAATGAACTAGCAGTACTAACTTGGAGTTAGTACTGGTAGCTTTAAGTTAGTGCTGTTCCAAAAGTGAACTAGCAGTACTAACTACAGGTTAGTACTGCTAGTTGAAAATACTCTTGAAAGTTTTCAAGAATCATTTTTCTTTTTATATAAATAAAAAAAAACAGATTATCAAGTAATAAATTAAAACACTTATAAGCAACTTTCAATCAAGAATAAGCACTTAAAGAAGCTGAAATGGCCTAGCAGTGTTAACTTATAACTAGCAGTTTTAACAAATAAACTAACAGTACTAAGTAAGAAAGTAATACAAACACTTTTCAACTAGCAAATAAGCAAAATAAGCACTTAAAACAGTTCTGCAGAAAATAAGAACAATAAGAAAAAGAAAAACTTACAACACCCTTGCTCAAAACAGGGTCAAACAATGAATCTACAAGCTCTAGCTTGTATAAAACAAGCTAGTGAGAGTCCATAAGCCCATCCAGAACTGGCTTATCATCCATAACATAAGCTGTGGTATATTTGAGAGTGATATTTGTGATTTTCTCTTAACTACTTAACCTTTTTTTTTATCTTACTTAATGAAAACAGCTTATAAGTAAGCTGTGGTAAGAGCTTTTTGAACACAAAACAATATGATTAAGAAACTTACATGGTATTGTAAATTGGTGGAAATGTTACAAAGCTGAAAGTAAAAAGGCTGTAAATGACTTTGAAATTTAAACTAAGATTAAAAACTAATTAGTTACAAAAAAAAAACTAAAACTAGATTCCTCAAAGGCTTACAAAAAGCTCTATTTATAGCCGAAGTCTTCATCTCTTAGACTTATAGCTTGTGTTTCTTTTGTGAGAGCTTCTACCAAGTGTGCTTGTTGTGTGAGGGGATTCTACAACAAATCCCAGCCTTTAAATTCATTCGTGCTTCTTTGGAGGCAATCTCAGCCATCGAAATGCTTTGGGAATGGAGAGGGATTGCCAACATGGCATTTATACAGCTGGGGGGAAATAGTAGGGTGGATGAAATGATTTTGGCTAGGGTGTCGAGTGGTTTTGCAGGGGAGAAGTATGGGGCGACATACAAGTTGTAACTGGGTTTGTCAAGGCGGGAAAGAAGGCTTTTAGGGAAGTAGGCAGTTTTGTCCCCTCAAGTTATATAACTTGAATGCAATCTCTACCCGGTGTGCAATTTTGACCCTTGTCTTTTTATCTTTTGTAATACAACTTGAGGTTTGGCAGTTTTAGCCCCTCAAGTTGTATTTTCTTCATTTGGCTTGACTTTTGACTTTGCCCTTTCCACCCTGTGCTTGGATTTGTTTGTTTTTGGCTTTCTTTTTGTTCCTTTTCTTGAATATCCGTTTCCTGCACAATACAAATGCAAAACATACAAATACAATGTATTTTTGGTACGTTTTTAGTCATTTAAGTCCGTTTCAAATGGAAAATGGTATGTGTAATTAAGCACATACCAAAATCCCCCATACTAAGGTATTGCCGTGTCCTCACGCAATGTTATGAAGTAAACACTCAAGAAACAAAGAATCTTAATCCCCCTCGACTAAATAACCTTGAAAAGTAGCAAAGTGTTCGTCAAGGGGAACTAAAGAATCAATAGCTTCGACAAGTCCTGTTTTCACCATTTTTATATGTACACTAACTATCCCTAATATTTTTGGATTTTTCTTTTTCTTTTCTTAACTACATGTTTGACT
>BQNB010162059.1:0-14607 GCA_026074375.1 Tanacetum coccineum | reverse complement strand
AATTTGAACCCATTTACACATTTCGGTCAAAATGGTCAAACACACACACAAACACACACACGCACACATAAACCGCTCGATTTAAACAAGAATTGTTCAAACTCGATTTCAAGATCAAAGGTACATTCTAAATCGTTCAATACTCGTTTCTCATCTCATTTATAAAAGGAATTAAACTAAAACACGTTTTTGAGCTCTTAATCGAATGAAAACGAATTAGGGTTTGAAAATTGAAAGTTGTGTATTTCTTGAAATTAATTAAGGGGTTTGATTCTTTAGGGTGCAATTAGGATGGGTTTGAAGCAGTTTTTCATTTCGTTAACTGATTAATGAGATATGAGGATTTTTAGAAATCGAATGAATCGAAACATGCTCTTAATGGTTAATTAATTGAGGGGTTTTGTACCATAGTGTGCGATTAGGGCTAATATGAAACAGTTTTTCATATCTCTAATGTTTGAGTGAGTTAGATTGTTTTTTGTCATGATGAATGAAGCGAAACATGCATGCGGGATTAAATAAGCTATGTGTTTGTGTTAGATAGCTTAATAATTGCTCTTTTATGTCTTTAGAGTATGTTTGAGTGGCCTAGGATCCTTTATGCTTGATTATATTCGAAAATGATTATTTTGTGCTTGAAAGTGTTTATATCTTTGTGGTTATGGAATCTAAGATGCCTAGAAGTGTAATGAGAAGCTTGCTTGAATGATTCATAGGGATTTAAGTGGTTAAAATCTAAGTTATGATTATCGGTTAAGCTAGCGAAACATGTATTGATAGAATGAAGCGAAACATGTATTGATAGAATGAAGTGGAACATGTTAAAACAGGATAAAGCGAAACATGTTTACATGTTTCAAGCGAAACATGTTTACATGTTTCAAGAGAAACATGTTTACCTGTTTCAAGCTAAACATGTTTGACATATTTCAAGCGAAACATGTATGACATGTTCCAAGCGAAACATGTATAACATGTTCCAAGCGAAACATGTATTTCATGTTTCAAGCGAAACATGTTTCAAGTGAAACATGTATTTCATGTTTCAAGCGAAACATGTATACATGTTCCAAGTGAAACATATATACATGTTTCAAGCGAAACATGTATTTCATGTTTTAAGCGAAACATGTTTGTGGACCACATGCATTAGCCTTGGAGGACTCTGGCAGCCTGCATCAACAAGTGTCTATCTGGAAAGACATCTAGCAATGACAAGTTAAGGAAGTCAAGAATTGATATTCTGTGAGGCATGTTTTATAGAGAGAATGTTGATTATCCATCTTTGATTTGGGAAGACATTGCTTACCAAATTGATCATAGACGGGCGAAAAAGTCAAGACGTGAAAATATGTCATATCCTCGATTCACAAAGGTTATCATTGATTACTTCCTCTCCAAGCACAAATCTCTCAAGAAGCTCAAGTTCCAACACTTTTACCCAATAAAGGATGACGGTGTTGTGAGTCGGCTCAAATTTGTCAGAATGGATGAGGATGTTCAGCAATATGGTCTCGCCATTCTTGCTACTATGCTTAATAAAGAGATTATTCAATCAGAATCATACAAGAGGTTCATCTTGTATTCTAATGGTCAAATACCTCCAAAAAAGAGCAAAGGGAAAGGTTCACAAGGGAAGAAGGCTGCAGATGCCACTAAAGAATCTGTTGATGTGTCTGATGAGTCTAAACTAGAACCTCTTATCAGAAGGAAAACCTCTAGTAGAAGAGTTAAGAAGAAAGCCACAATATCAGTTGATGACAACATCGTTCCTGAACCAAACATAGCTTTGGAATTAGGGAAATCTATTAGCTTAACTGAAGCTGAAGAAGAAGCTACAGCAAGACAAGTTCATGCCACTCATGCAAGAATTGTCTCATAATTTGTCCCCAAACCTGCGAGAAGAAGATGGTCAGATATTGCTATTTCTAAAACTACCCAGAAGGTCAAGGGCATTCAAACTCTTAATCCCGTTGAACAAGAGGCAGCTGACATTATGAAAGCTCTCAAGGATAGCAGGAGAATGTTAGGGAGACAGCCTGGTACTGGTGGCTCATATGAAGGAACTGATGAGATACCAGGGGTTTCGGATGAGTTAATTTTTGCAGATGCTGAGGATGACAATAAAGAAACTGAATCTGATTCTGACGATATTTACAAGTACAAGATTAACGTGCGCAAAAATGCTGACATTGAGATGAAGGATGCTGAAAAGACTGTGGATATTACCAAAGAGACTACTGAGCAACCATTGACATCATCAAGCTTTTCTGTACCTTCTGATTATGGTAATCAATTTCTTAATCTATCTCATAACGAAGAGATTTTTGAGCAACCTCCATTTCTGCAACAAACAACACCAAACCCAACAATCATTCCAACACCACCAATCAACACCGAAGCTTCAGCAATCACCACACCTATCCCTGAAATCACACCATTCATCGCCCTTCAGCTAAGAGTCGTGAAATTATAACAAGATATGTCTAAAGTAAACAAGTTTGATCACTCTGCTACTGTTTTGGCTTCTATTCAATCCTAAGTTCCTCTAGTTGTTGATAAGTATCTAGGAACAAAACTTGATGATGCTCTCCTTAAGACTCTTGAAAGACACACTGCAGATTTAGTTGAGAAATACACTGTGCTGCCTGCTCTAGAGTCAAGCAAAAAGCAAGAATCTAAAAAGAGTCCTAAAGAGATTATCATAATCAAAAGGGAACAAGAAGAGAAGAAACAAGAGCCAACGTATACCATCAAGTCGAATGATAAAGCTGCACTTAAAGAATTTGATCTAAAGAGTGCTCTCTTCAAATCCATGCATAAGAACAAATCTGCCAACAGAAATCCTGCCAACTACAGATTATATTATGCTCTCATGGAAGCATTGATAGAGGATGAAAATGTCATGGAAAAGGAAGTTGCAGACACGATTAAAGACCATTAAAGAAAGCATGATGGTGATGATGATGATGATGACGATGATGATGAAGGCCCTCCAGCTAGATCAAACCAGGGTAAGTCATCAAAAAAGAGAAGAACTAGAGAGTCTGATTCTGCTAAGAAGTCATCCACCACCAAAGAATCCTCCAAGGGTAAAGATCCAAAGGTGGGTTCTAAAACTGGTAAGTCTGCACCAGCAAAGGATCCAGTTGAAGAGACTACTGATAAGGTGATGGTGGATGAACAATCTACC
This sequence comes from Tanacetum coccineum, assembly GCA_026074375.1. Lineage (NCBI taxonomy): Eukaryota > Viridiplantae > Streptophyta > Magnoliopsida > Asterales > Asteraceae > Tanacetum > Tanacetum coccineum. Next base: position 11,414 of record BQNB010162059.1, on the reverse strand, counting down.
AAGGACATTCCAATTTCTGATGAAGGGCATGTCTCAGATCTGGAGGACACAGATAATGCTCATATGCTAAAGATACCGAATACAACAACATGGTTCAGACCAATACCTGAGGAAGAAAGACCTACTTCTCTTGAACCGGAATGGGTTATTCCTCTAATTGACCTACCTGAAGCTAACAATAACTGGGAAAATGCATTTGCCAAAGCACATCAAGATCCAGATGAAAACAAGCTTCATAACAAGATTGATGATATAGGCTCATTCATCAGATGGTATTGTAGAAGGATTGGAAAAGAAGAGCTCAGCAAAGCCGATCTTGAAGGTCCAGCATTCATGATGGTGAAAGGTTTTCATGAGAACAACATTTCTCTTCAGTTTCAGATGGAAGAATGTCATAAGCTTCTTACAAATCAGATTGATTTGGTTAATCCTGAGGGTCATCAGATTGTTCCTGATATTAGCAATTCGTTGCCCTTAGGAGGACCTCCAGGTTAGGTGACTATTCAACCACAATTCTTTTTCAATAAAGATCTGGAGTATCTTCTGACAGGAGACAAAAAACGAAACAGAGCTTTATCAATATCCAAGCTTAAAGCCGCTCTTTATCCAGACTTTGGACTTAAAGAATTAGTTCCGTCATTATGGATTAAAAGTGAGCGAGAATATGACATCAGTGCAGCTTATGGTATCACACAGTGGTGGTTTAGTAGAAAGCAATTCTACATTAACAAACACAGTGAGCCCTCAGATCATGATGCAGTTAGATCCCATATGCGAATTCTTAGTGTTATCAGTATCAAGACTTATGAAAGATACGGATACAACTACTTAAGAGAGATAGTTCTACGCCGAGCTGACTACAACGAGTACAATATCTCAAAAAAGGATTTCAAAAGTCTTCATCCCAATGACTTTGAAGACTTGAACATCCTTCATATTCAAGGCAAGCTCGACCACCTACCAAAATAGGACAAGGTTAATTTGCACAACGCTCTAGTCATTTTATGGACCCGAAACATTCATAAGGAAACTGTTGGAAGACGCTGCAGCTGGCATTGAAGCAATCAAACTAAGCTTAATCTGGAACAACCTAACTGGGATGCATCTGATTTTCCTTTCAAAGAAGATTACACCATTGTCTTCAAAAACCCCGAAGAGCCGTATCACAGAGACAGGATGAAATAAGAAGATGATGAGAATAAAATGAGTGCGAAGTTTTACGATGGAACGCTTACAAGAATCAAAGAAAACGAGTTCATGGTTAAAGATTTCAAGTTATTAATGTTTAATAAGGGGCATGAAGAAATGGAAAAGTGACTGAAGGAGACCAAGAAGGAGTGGAAGACTTTATCCGACGGTGATTGAGAAAAGACTAAAGATCATGAAATCTTAGTCGTGAATCTAGAAAATTCTTTCCGGTGGACGACTAAGAGATATTGACTACAGACTGATCAGCAGAACAGAGTGACATCGTCACTCCGACACTAAGGTCCAATAATTAATCTTATTGTTGAAATAATATATCTTGATACAGAAATAAATCAATAAGTAGTAAATCTTTTGATGAATATGTGTAGGAACTAAACTATGACACGTCAATCGATGATGGGGGCATATAATATGTTTCATCACACAGCTTATGAATAATTGGCACACTTTCTCCTAATTTTTATAAACATATTTTAATCAATTGATATCCAAAATATCAAAGGTATTAAAAATTTTATATAAGGGGAGAAAATGTGATTAAAATATGTAAATAATAAAAATGGATTATTAAGACTCTGTGTATACTCCGCGCCAAAACGTGCTAAACAATTTCGAATACTGAAGCACATTTTAGAGGGGGAGCTTTCTGAACAGTAAAAAACAATCGAGTACAAAACGCTTTGATATTTAATATCATAAGTACCTTAATTGAATTTTCAATGGTTTTTATGGAAAGGAGAAACTGTACCAAAAAGACTGACCAAGCATTTTTAACTTTATCAAGATATCAGGTTGGTAAGGTTAGGTATAAGTTCCAAATGATCAAGCAGAACCGAGGGACTGCTCTGGGACAATCACTAGTTAGTGTAAAAGTCCTTAGTATGACATAAAAAGAAAGCGAGAAAAAGGAGATAAAGGGAATAGTGCCTGACTGAGATGGAGCTAAGTACTGGAATATACCCTACAAGGTTCTAGTCATGATGTCTCGTAAGCACTGAAGGTGTTGAAGAATATTAAAAAATACATTGTAAGGATAAAGGGTAAAAAGAAAGAAGCCCTTCATACACATAGGCAGAACTGAGGTCAAAACATATGCAGCCATAAATCACTAACGAAGATTGCTGAACATTGTGAAGACCGACAACATGACCCCGCGAATTGCCAATGCAAACCCTCGCCAACCACTCAAGAATCTCTCAAAAATTATCCTGTTCATTTCTCACGGAGACTAAACCACGTAATCTTATTGACATTCTTACTCCGAGTTAGTTGATATAGACAAGGTGGCAGTCAGTCTCCAGCCGCCAACACACAAACCAAAACGCACTATCGAGATCTCGAGCAAAGAGGAATCATCAATTAATGGTAAAGTTAAAATATATATAAGTATATTAATAGATTAAATAAATTAATACTGTTTACAACTTATTGAAAAGGGAAATTTTGAAATAATACTATGAGCACATTTTAAAACAATTTATAAATAATAATATTACATCCCACGTTCCACAAAACTACCACTCCCCCCCCCCCAAAAACCAAAAACCACAAGCATATAACATAAGTCCACCACATACCCAACACCAATAATAAAACCATATTTAGCCCCATCCCAAACCACAAACAATCTAGCAAATCTGAAGCCATCCTGCTCCTCCCCCATAAACTTACGTACACCCAACTAACCACTGTGCCAGCCAAATTTCACTAACTAAAATACAAGCGGCACTCAAACACAAGTAAACGTCCACATATCCACAACACAAAATCCCCAAAACACAACCACACTCCCCCAATCAATACCACACTGTTCACCCCCCATTAAACCAACATCCACCCCAAACCTCCCACATACCCATTCCCAGCAAATCCCCAATTCATCACCAATCCCACCCACACACCGAAATGTGCTAATTCCCCCAAGAGCCGACAAACAACAAATACATAACCCCCCCCAGGGACACCCGACTCACACCGCGGACCACCGCCAACATAACAGTAACAAGCCAAACCACACTGAGAGTAACCTCCGAATATAACCCCCCCATGCCGCTTAGGAAAATCCAACTCCCCTTGTGCTAGCGCCGCCCCTCACCGGACGTCACAAGGCTAGACTAGGGGAGTTAGGTAACGATTGAGCTGTATTCTACCGAGAAACACACTTAAAGACATTCTCTGGGGACCAGGGGGCGGGTGTCTGAAACGAGCAGGGAGGGGAGCGAGGGTTCTCTGCTACAATTAGTTGGTAGTGATGAGCAAACTCTAATGGGATGTGTGATGCCATATACCAGTTGTTAGTTTATATGATGATATAGGTAATTGTGTAGTTTATAATATATGGTTGTTTGATATATAATTATTAGTCTAAGAGACCTATACTAATAGATTGAGTCGTTAAATTATAACAATGGAAGTACTAAACATAATATTTGTCGAAACGAACATCTCGAAGTGATACAAAATAATAATTCATAATTAACCCTTATAGACAGTATTTTTTCAAATCAATTTTCTCTATATTGCTAACTGTTTCATTAACATGATAAATTTAAAGATGAAGAGAGTGAGATACCCAGTAAAAATCAAAACCAAAAAAGTCAAAGTGACTAACCAGATCATGCTCAGACACGACCTACACTTATATGAATTATAAAGAATCTCATAAAGGTGTCCAAAGCTTCCGCAAACTTTGATATCGCTTTATTACTCACAAGTGCACAAGAGGCGAACCATTACAAATGAAAGTAAGATTATGTTTGGGTGATGATCTCAAGAAAGCTCAAGATCACAATAAAGACAAGTCAAAGATGAATCAAAAGATCACTACCCCAAATGTACAAGATATCAAATGAAGAATCAAATGTCCACGAGCTAAAGACCGAAGTGATTAAATTTAGTATTTTCAGGGGTGACCTCCCTTAGGGGGGAGATTGTTAGATATTAGAAAAAGACTCGGCCACCCCGTATATTTTACTGTTTATTATAGCTCGTAGTTTAATAGTTAATCGTATGATTTTCGGTTTTGAACCAGGTACTAATACCCTGTATTATGTAAGAACTATAAATACCTCTTCCAACTTTGGAAGAGTTAGCTAGTCATTTGATTCACTTTCTATTTTACACATATAGTTTCTCTCTCTAGAAAATCTCTCCATGTGTTTCTCTCTCTAAAAACTAGCCAAATCCAAGAACCATCATCCGGGCGGTGAAATATGATATCCTACAACATCCAAAAGAAAGCTTGAGATATGATGAAATCAAGATCAAGGCCTTCTTAGGCTATGCTCATACCAGGACCGACAATATTAAAGACGTCATAAAGTTTCAAGTACATGTTTCAAGACTTCGCTTTCAGATACCTGAATGAAGTGTTAAAGCTTAAAGAAACCTCTAAAAAGATGCATTATTAAAGCTTTTCAAGTTTTTACCATATCAAGGAAAGTTTGAGCTTGTCGGTACTCAGAAGTACAAGTTCAAAAGATGGCAAATGTTAAAAGATGGTGAATGAGATTATGCTTGGTTGATGATCTCAAGGTGTTCAAGATTATAGTTTCACATTCAAGTCAAGATAAAGGAACAAGCTCAAGACTAAAGTCAATGATCACTACATCAACTTCAAAGTTAATGATTGAAGTTACAAGATTCGGAGCTCAAAGGACATAAAGATAAAGCATAGTATGCTAGGTTTATGATTTTGTAAAATGGAGTGACTTCCCTTTCGGGGGAGATTGTTAGGAATACCAAAGAATCCTAGGAATGTAGCGGTCACTACTAAAATAACGGTCGTTAGCTCGTTTAGGTATTTGAAGAACCTTTTTAGGATAGTTAGGATTTCCATAGGAAAGACCATGTAAGCCCATCCATGGCCGGCCTCATTAGGATATTTATACACCTCTCCAAGCCTTGGAGAGGTGGTTGGTTGTTCATTTTTCACACATAATACATTTTCTATCTTATGTTTACTTTCTCTCTCTAAGTGTTCATCCAACCCACTCTCTCTCTAAAACAACCTCTTTCCCTCTTTTCAAGTATGTTATTAGATTAGTCTTCAGACTCGGTAAAATTAAATAACATTCTGGGTTGTCTCCCGGGAAGCACTTTTGTTTACAGCGAAGTCTTTAAGTTAGACTTTTCTTCAGCTTCTCTTCACTCAGCTCTAGTTACCATCCATCCTTCGTCCAACATGCGAAAGATTTCCTGGTATGCTCGACATGCATCATCGCTTGTTCTTGCCAAATCGTCGCATTCATCTTCTATAACAGCAACATACTCTTCGTCTTGTCCGAATGAACACTTGATCATCTCGAATCTTCTCATATTGCATACCGACAGTTCATGAGTTTCACATAACTTTTGTCTTTCATCATGAGTTTCATTCTCATATTCTATTTTATCGTGATCGTGGTAGGTAATTGATGATATCAAATAACGTCTATTTTATAGCATCATTTATCCCATGTAATTAACCCATTTTATATAATTATTGCAAAGAATTGTTTCTTAATCATTTGTATTTGAGAATTGTAGTAATTATGGAGTACTTGGTGAAGATTAGCTAAAAGGCATGCATTTTGGAGCAAAAATGAAGAGTTCGAGAAAGTCTACTAATCTGACAGCCAATACGCCGTATTATTCTAGCCCTATACGACGTATCCAAGACTTTGATGAATCAAAACACCATTGCCTGACTTTGAAGAATACGCCATATACACATCAATGATACACCGTATACAATACTTTGGTCAAAAAAGAAGAACAAGCTGGATTTACCCAATACGTCGTATCCATCAAGAAGATACGGTGTATCCGTGCCTACACTTCACCAGATGCCATAAAGGATTCAAGTCCAATACGCCATATCCATGAACTTCTATACGCCGTATCCAAGGATTATTATACATGAAGATTCTAGAAGATATCAAATGTAGTCCCTACTTTAAGAAAGCTTAATACGCCGTATCCCACATCGGTGGATACGGAGTATCGAACCGACTATCAGACCCTATATATAGATGACCCAAAACTCAGTTTTATGTATGCAAGTGAATCCCTAAACCACCAAGTCGACCAAGAGACGATCAGAAGAGCCCAGAAGGTTAGACAAGAGCCTCAAGATCATAGGAAAACTCTTGTAATCTTCGCACAACCGTATACGCGTTCGATCGAAGTTTCTTTACTTTAATCATTCATATATTAAACCGTGTGTATTTTTACAATGACTATCGGTTGATACCTTTAGGTATCAGCCATGTTTATGAAGATCTAATGTTTGGTTTATTTATCTTGATTGCTTAATTTATCGTTGATTGTTGTTTATATTTATCAATTTATTTTGTTACGGATTAAGTATGCGACCTATCTTTAATGGGTCTAGTCCTTCATATATAATGCGCTAGCAACTTCGGTGTTGTTTAGGCGTAGGATAAAGAGTTCTGGGATAGCATCTACTTATTGCATTTTATATTATCTAGAAATCTTAGGTCACAAAATTTGACCTATATTTACCTTTAGAATAGTGAGATTAGTTGGACTAGCAGGTGACATAGGGATAACGAGTACGTTCCTTTATTCCATAGGTAAAGACTCGGACAGGTGGAATACTAGTATATAAAGAGTCGTTAAGCAGTAAGTGGGTAAAGTCTCCATCAGCTAGGGTTTAGTAAGAGCACCATTATTAATCTCTTAAGATAGATTATAATCAACAAATTTTTTCTTTATGCGGATGCGTATAATTATGACAGGATTAGCATGTCTAGGTCTTAGGATGAAGTCTCGATAAGTCTTAGGAATGATATAGACATTCGAGAAAAGATAATTAATTGCACTAAATAAAAACAAACCCTGCATTTTATCAGAATTAATCATGGTTGATATGTGTTCATTACATTAGTTTTTCAACCACTTCTATATCGTTTTCTTTGTCTTCTTGTGTGTGTTTTACTTTTCATTAAAAACCTAGGGTTAGATAACACAAAACCGTGCCAGTCTCTCAGGCCTGAAACCCCACTTTTGCATTAGTTGTTGGTTTAATCTAGATTAACTAAAATATGCTAGAATTAGGAATTAACGCTCTCGCTCTTAGTGATCGACACCCTACTTACCACGAAGCTTCATCTGACCGGGTACACTGCCCGTTAAAGTGTTGTTTTTAGGTATAGTCGGCATAAAATAAATAGTAAAACTTGATACTTAAATAACACCTACACAACGACATATCAAGTTTTTGGCGCCGTTGTCGGGGAGTGAAGTTGTTTAATTCTTGTTTATTAGTGTTTTAGTTTAGTTTAGTTTAGATTAATTTGCATATTTGTGTGTTTGTTTTGTGTGTTTAATTTTTGACATTGTATATTTTGCATATTGTATGTTTGTGTGTTTTCTGCATTATTCAAAGTACGCTGTAAAAAAAATTTCAAATCAATACGGCGTATTTGATTTATTGGATACGGCGTATAAATTTTTTCAAACCAATACAGCGTATTCGACTCTATAATCAATACGGCATATTCAGTTCACTGAATACAACGTATTAAGCTATTTGACTGTTTTCTTTTCTAGCGAATTTATTACAGGTTAAAATGGACGACCCAAACATTACTATGGAGGAGTATATCAGGCTTGAGGAAGAATGTTGGGAATTATATTTGAGTTGATAAGATAAAACACGAATGAAACAAGATGAAAACAAAAGGACCAAAGTCATCATTATGGGATTATACAAGATGTAGAAGAAAATAAAGATTTGGTCAAAAAGAGATAAAGATGAAGAGATAAAGATGAATATTTAATTGATTTACTCATTAATATCTTTTAATAGTTTCCATGTAAAGCCTTGACTCCTTATCCTATAAAAGGAGGTCTAGGCATATTGTTTTAAGCATTCAGAAAAGTGTGTGTTCATCATATGAGAGTCGACTAGATACAAAAGTGTGTGTGTACACGTTTGTATAATTAGTGTAGCCGTCTAGATTTTAGCCTCAAGGATCTTTGATCCCTGTTACTACTTAGAGTAACTGATCTATTCTGATCAAATAGTATTTGGGGTTGTGTTGATTAATAAAGAAAAAGCTTGAAGTGACTTTGATTTATGTTTATTAATTCCGTTGTGCAATTTATATCATTGTTACTATATTATCCTAGATGAGGTCTAAACTATAACACCTCGTGTTTTAGGTCATTGTATGACATTATGTAATTCACAATTTATTTTTAGGGTTTTACGCGTTTGCTCTTAAATCGTAATAGTTAAGCTAAATCGCGTAAACTAAAAATGATCATTCAATGTAAACGGGCATTAAACGATTAAACGTTTACATCAAGCAAGTGTTAAATGATTATTATGAGGATAATTATCAACTTTGTTCATCTTATTTTTATTGGTTACGTAAAATGCTTACGTTTCGCGATAAAATGCGTTTCGGCATTCCCGGAAGCACCAAAACCTAACTACGCTTAAACGAATACCCACGATTATACCCAATACACAAAATAATCAAAATATCATCTTATATATATATATGTGGCCGAATTTTTGAAGGATAGGACCAAGGAATCATCAAATTGGTGACTAAGGCCCTATAATATCTAGATATTTCACCCCTTGGTTTCCTTGTGCCTTCCTAAGTGCCACCTCTCTTTCTTATCCCTAGCACATGCACTTGAGGCTTGATAATATCTCCTAAGCACTATAAATAGCATGCACTCACTCTTACTTTCATAAACACTTAACCAAAAATCACAAAAACCTTTCTCTCTTCTCTCTTAAGCTCACGGCTCAAAATAGCCACACAAACAAATCCATACTTTGATTTTCTAAGATCACACAAGTACTCTCACATCATATCTAAGATACTTCAAGGTGATTTGAAGTGTTGGATAACCATTTACAAGTGTTGAAGCAAAGAAGAAAGATTAGGGTTTTTAAACCTAATCTAGGGTTTCATTTCTTGCAAGCTTGGATTTTTGATCTAACCAAGGGTTTGGGTTGAATTGATCATCATCATACATCACTACAAGGTTATATATATACCTTTATGTCTTCACTTTGATCATCTTTATATGTTTACATGTTCTATATAACTAAATCACCAAATTAGGGTTTTAAACATGTTAAAATGATAACTTACTTATGATTATGATTTAGAACACTTTTTCATATGATATGTAATTAGTAATATCATGGAATAATGAAATTATAAGTATGTTAACATGTTAGTTTAAGTGGAAAATGTTTAAGTGTAAACTAGTGATTAAAAGTTAATTAAGAAAGGTTATGATTTTATGTGAAGATATTAACTTGTGATCTTAGACTAATGGACAAAATTATGGATCTTACACTATATAATATATATGACATAAGTATATTATAAGTTATAAAGGATTTGTGGTAATATATGTAATGGAAAAGTATATATATAAAGTATATATAATTAAGTATATTACTATAAGAGTCTTATATTAGCATACTTATATAAGCTAATTTTATTTCAGATATTATCATGTCAGATTCTGAGCATTCTACAGTTACATACACATCAGTACCCTTTCCAGTTGAGGACGATTCAGACATTGGTTCACCAGGAGTCGATGGACCACCCATTATGCCAGAGGACCCATATGCTTACATAATGGCTGCTTATGAGGTTCCACCATCGCCTGACTACATACCTGGCCCCGAGGTTCCACCATCGCCTGACTACATACCTGGCCCTGAGGTTCCACCATCGCCTGACTACATACCTGGCCCTGAGGAGCCGCAGTCACCTCCCCCACTGGACTTTGTTCCTGAGCCAATGTACCCTGAGTACATGCCACAGGAGGATGAGATACTCCCGGCCGAGGAGCAGCCACTACCTGCTGCTGCCTCACCCACTGCAGATTCACCAGGATATGTTCCTGAGTCTGATCCGGAGGAGGAGCCGGAGGAGGACGATGAGGATCCCGAGGAGGATCCAGCTGACTACCCTGCTGATAGGGATGATGATGATGATGATGATGATGAGGACGAGGACGAGGATGAGGAAGAGGAGAAGGAGCACCCAGCTCCGGCCGACTCTGTCCCACCGGTACACCGTATGACCGCCAGGATATCTATCCGGGATGAGCCATCCATATCACTTCCTCCTAGGGAAGAGGTCGAGAGACTTCTTGCCTTAACCACCCCACCACCATCACCACTTACTCCACTATCATCTCCATTACCACAGATACCATCACCACCATTACCTATACCATCACCACCACCCAATAGCCCTACTCATATTGAGATTCCCGAGAGTTGTTTACCGCTTCGGAAGAGGGTGTGTTTTGCTTCTCCCACCCTTAGTCATGAGGTCGGGGAGAGTTCAGCAGCCGGTGCTGCTAGGTAGGATGGACCTGCCGTAGCTAGGGAAGACCCTTATTCTGTAGTAAGGGGAGACCTTTATGGATTCATCGATATGGTAGATGTCGCTCCTGGACATCCGATGTCTAGGGAGTTAGACTATGGCATTACGTATACATGGGATGATCTGGTAGGAGCCATCGATGAGATTGCACCGACCACCCTAGAGGGGGTCAATTAGAGGGTTACCGATCTTTCTACCATTGTTGAGCATGAGACTACCATCATGTATGGTATTATGGAGGATGCTCGAGATGACCAGTCTCAATTGAGAGGCCGAGTCAACTTGTTGTATAGGGATATGCCTGTTCATCGTCGTTTAGCAGTAATGATAGAGAGAGAGGCTAAGATGGCTCGTGAGGCTTGGGGACTATCCATGGATGCTAGCGACTATGCACGTTCAGATGTTATGTCATTACGTACTACAGTAGTGGCGCAGAGTGCATTGATTTTAGAGTTACAGTCAGCAGATCACAGGCTCAGTTGACTAAGACATTGAGGTTGCTGAAAGGACTACAGACACATATGGTCGAGTTTCAGAGGCAGCATGGGCCCGTAAAAGGTCCGGCACAGCCTGATGCACCAGGAGAGGCTGGTAGCAGTTCCTAGATTTGGTTATGTTATAGCTATGTTATGCAGCCTGTTAAGTATTATGGGTTATTCCCAGCTAGCAGACTGTATAGATCTTTTGTTTTGTTTAGCTACCCAATATAGGTCTTTTGTTCAGGTATTATCTATCTTGTACAACATACTAAGTGTTACGGGTATATCCCGGCTAGTATGGCTTTAGGTTGTTTTTTTTGTCTTGTAACCTAAGTGTAGTAAT